>JAULKM010099858.1:0-10711 GCA_032355605.1 Rubia tinctorum
TTTCGCATAAGAGAGCCAAGCACATTGATATTGATTATCATTTTGTGCGTGAGATGGTGTCTTCCGGCAAGCTCAAGGTTGCTTACGTTCCTACTAATCAACAACTTGCTGATATCTTTACAAAGGGTTAACCTCGTCCTCTGTTTGAGTTCTTACGGTCCAAGCTTTGCGTCGCAACAAGTCCCACGCTTCGCTTGAGGGGGGGAATAGAATATTAGATGAATTAGAATCAGGTTAAGAAAGGAATACCCTTTCTGATTGGTTTTGTATATATCTTTTTCCTTATATGATTCTGCATTGTATACCCTTTGTACTCATTATATATATGAATACACACAGCCACAATTATTTGTGGGTTTTACATTCTATCAACATCCCCTCAATTTTTATGGGGTGCAATAACGGATAGATTGAAACAATGCTTACAAAACAACACACTAAACAGACCTTCAGTAAAAATATCAGCAACCTGCAACTGTCGAAAACCTCCATGTGCTACCATTTCACGAACAAAGTGGTATTCTACATGAATATGCTTGTTACGATCATGATGACTAGGATTGGCGGTAAGATATGTTGTAGAAACATTATCCCAATAGAGAGTAACATGATCACGAAGAAAATACCTCAAACAGCAAGAAGCTGACGAAGCAATATTTTTTCAGCTGTAGTGTAAGCAACAACCCTATATTCAGCTTCAACTGAGGATTTTGACATAGTAGGTTGCTTCTTAGAGCATCAAGAAATCAAATTCTTTCCAAGAAAAATGGCATAGCCAGTGGTAGAACAACGACTGTCAAGACAACCAGCCCAATCTGCATCAGAATAAGCCACCACTAATGCAAGAGAACTCGCTGAATGGAGAAAAAGAAAAACTCCAAGGTATCCTGCAAATACCTTAAAATTTTCTTCACGACATGCATAAATTGAGAAACCATATTAACAGTATAAGCAATATCCGAATGATTCATATTCAAATATTGCAAAACACCAACCATACTACGATATTCCGTGGGATCAGCGAGAAGATCCTCAACAAGGGAGGACAACGTAATTCTAAAAACAAATGGTGTGGGTACAGATTTAACAGTATGAAGATAAAATTCATTTAGTAAATTAGACACATATTTTTGTTGTAACAAAAACAGGCCAAAAGGAGTACGCGACACCTGAATACCTAGAAAATAATAAAGATCCCCTAGATCCTTCATATCAAACTGAGATGAGAGAATATAAATGAGTTTATAAACTAGAGCAGGATTTAGTCTTAAACTTAAGAGGTTGAAACGTGATTTAAAAATCTGGAACAGAGATCAATTCGGGAATCTGTTTGAAAACATAAAAAAACAGAGATTAAGGTTCAGGAAGAAGAAAACCTTTATGACATCTTAGAATCCTGTGAGAACCTTACTGAACTAAATCAAGCTAGAGTGCATCTCTTAGAGAAATTAACCGAGGAAAATGATTTCTGGAAACATAAATCTAGACAAAATGGCTTAAGGAGGGTGATCTTAACACAACCTTCTTTCATAATTCAGTCAAGGACAAACACAACAGACTCAGAATAAACAAAATAAGACATGAGAAAATCATGTTAACAGAGCAAAATCAGATAGGAGAGGCAGCAACAACCTACTTTGAAAATTTACTTTCTGAGGATACTAGAGACATATCAGGAAATAGCTTAACCCACTTCCTCACCTTCATTCCAGCTATAATCACTTAGGAAGAAAACATTACCATACTTAAGCAAGTAGAAATGGAAGAACTCCATCAAGCAGTGTTCAACCCAGGGGAACATAGATGTGGAGGACCGGACGGTTTCAATGGGCAATTTTATAGATGGGCTTGGGACAAAATTAAAATAGATTCCTTAACTGTGTCAGAGAGTTTATGTGCGGAGTACCTGTGCCAAAATCTATCACTAGCTCCCTCATTACCATGATTCCTAAAGTCCAAACTCCAGCCTAATTCACAGATTTCAGACCAATTAATCTAGCAAACTTCAGCAATAAGGTTATCTAAAAAATTCTTGCTGATAGGATCAATCCACTGGTTAGTAAATGTGTATCAATTGAGCAGTCAGCTTTCATCAAGGGCAGAAGCATCTCTGATAACATTCTTGTGATTCAAGAAGCTGTTACAATGCTAGATAAACCAACTCAGGGTCTTAATGTGATAGCCAAATTGGACATGACCAAAGCATTCAATAGAGTGTCCTGGTCAATGCTCAACTCCCTACTCCTAAAGTATGGATTCCATGGCCATTTTGTGAAACTCATCATGAGCAACATAAAATCGGCATATTTCTCAGTCTTGGTCAATGGCTCTCCCCATGGCTTCTTTTCTGCCTCAAGGGGTCTCAAACAGGGAGACCCTCTATCTCCTACCCTATTTAATTTCATAACAGAACTGCTCAATCGTGGGTTAAAGACTATGTTTACAGAAAATCTGCTAGCCCCTTTTTCAGTCCCTAGTAATAATTTCAGCTTATCTCACTTATCATATGTGGACGATACGGTGATCTTCTTCAAAGGCACTAAGAGGTCATGCACTAAACTCATAGAGTTCTTGAAGCATTACCAATTAGCCTCGGGTCAAAAAGTTAATTACCTAAAGAGTGTTTTTTTATGTTGGGTCCAAGACTAGCTCTGTAACCAAACAGAGAATCCATTCACTCACTGGAATGTAGGAAGGATCCTTACCCTTCAAATATCTAAGAGTTAATATTTACAAGGGTAGGAAGATGAATGTGCACTTCAACGAAATTGTGGAGAAAGTTAACTCCAGAATTTCACAATGGAATAACAGGTGGTTATCTCTAGCGGGTAAAATAGCTTTAGTCAAGCACACTCTGGCATCCATTCTCATTCATATATGGAGTGTAATGTCCCCCACTGCCCATATCATAGAAAAATTTGAACTTCTTTTCAATGCTTTTATATGGGGGGATAAAACAGAAGACACACATGGACACTGGAAGGTATTCTCAAAAATGAGTTATCAAGTTTCCGAAAATGGATTGGGATTCATATCCATCCATGATTTTATCACAAGTTTCTCTCTGAAACTGTGGTGAAATTTACAACAGGGACACTCCATACGGTCCAAACTCATCTAGTCTATTCCAAAATCTCACAGCAACTCGGATGCATGGAAAATAGTGTGCAAAGTAACTCAGCTAGCTACCCAAAACACAAAAAAATGGTAGGGAAAAGCTAGGTAAGCTTTTGGATAGCACAATGGTCTGGCTTAGGCAGTTTGATAGACCTTTGGAACAATGACATAGACATTTATCTACCCTATCTAACTGTAGCAGAATTCCAGAATAACATGGCATTACACACACAACACCTAGCTTTAGGTCTGTCATTCACAAATTGCAGGTACCAATTGGCTTGTATGAACAAGATGATCAGATGATATGGAAGCATTCAATCACAGGTATTTTTTCTACACACAGTGTTTATAAATTGGTTAGGGGGAAAATAAACAAAGTGGCAAGCCTGGAAAAGGTATGGTCTCCTCTAATTCCTCCCAGAATGTCATTTCTTACCTGGAAATTGATAAATAACTGCCTTCCTTTCTTTGAAACTTTGAACCAAATGGGCATAGTGTCAGTTCACAAATGCCCTCACTGCAAATCTATGGACACAATGGACCATTGCTTCAATTTGTGCTATGTGGCTAGATCTATATGGACTTACATTTTTGGGTTGCTGGAAATAAAGCCGGGATTTAAATTGCATATTTTTGATACGCTTTCATGCATTTGGTCTTACCCCTGCAGATCCAAAACCAAAATGAATATCATATATGTGGCTACTTCAGTAACATGCTGGATGATGTGGAAATCTAGATGTAGCTTTCTATATGATAATAAAGCTTTGAACATAAATGGAATGAAGAAGGAACTATTGTTAACCTTAACTAACATCTTCAAAATCCATCCTCAGAAAAGAACTGATGACTGTTTGGTGCTCAACCGGATAGGAGTGATGAAAATGTTTACATCTAAACAACCTAAACTGATCAAAGCCTATAAGTGGAATCCCTCGGACATAGGATATAAACTAAACACTGATGCATTGATGTCTCCTGTCACCCTAAATTCTGCTGGAATCATAGTTGGAACTCCAGATGGCAGTACATCTCTTACAACATTCAAACACCTACATGATTCCAAGTCACCACTATATGCTAAAATACAATCACTACTAGAAGGTCTCAAATTATGTATACGGTATGACTTATTCCCTCTCATTGCAGAATCTGATTCATTGCAGGCAATCAACAGTCTCAAAAAATAACAAGACCTTCGTGGAAGGTTCAGAGGGATCTATGGGAGATCATGGAAATTGTAGGTGATAAACAGGTCACCTGGGAACATACTTTCAGGGAACAAAACAGACTTGCCCACATTCTCGCAAGATCTCCAATCAACCACTCTCCGGACATCACCATTATTCAAAAAACAGAGAGATCGCAGGAATTAAACGTAGCAATCTTGGTAGATCAATTGGGGATCCTTTCCATCAGAACTGCTACATCACGGGCAGCATAGCACAACATCCTTCACAGAGGAAGAATTGAAAATTCTGAAGCTACCTGCTGCAATACAGGAACTAGTCCCAGAATTCTTCGAACATTAGACTACTATTTTGGATCACTTTCATGTACAAATTTAGCTTCACCTTATCCTATTAGATATCTGGCCTGAGATTGGTTAACACAAGGGGTGGAGATCAATCTACAGGAATCATATCTAAGTGGATTAGTCAGCTAAATTAAGAAAACTTTCATGTAAATATTTTGAAAATTATCCAAGGTGTGGAGAGCCTAATAAACTACTCCCGTCCACTTGTTGGATGTTTTGATTTAAAAAAATTTGTGTCTTAATTTGTCATTTACTAAATTGTATATGGTACAAACAAACAAAAAATACGAAAAAACTTTTTAACCACTATTCTTTTCGTTCTTATTTAAATTTTTTTATTTCTCGGTTGAATTACATTACTTTGATTGTAAAATTTAGTTAATATATAAATTAAAATAATATCATGCAAAATGTTAAATACGTCATATTTTTCAAAAATTACAATATTAATTTCTTTAATAATATATAATGAAAAATATTAATAGTTATATTTAAGTACTTTTACTTTAAAATTTAAAGTAGAAAGATTGAAAGAGGAGAGGTAGTACTAGTTAAATTGGATAGTCAAAATATTTTATTTAATTACCTATCAACAAAAAAATTTACCTCTAATTCAAAAATGGAATTTATGATCATTTTTTGACATAATAACTCTTATAATGAACTTGAGCCTATGCATATAATGGTAATAATAACAATAATTAAATTTGCAATCATACTTGCTTACAAATTAATTTCCAGTTAAATTAGATAATCAAAAATTTTAATTCTGCCATTTGTCATCTATAATTAACTTCTTTTTAAAGACTAGTGGAGTATCAATGATACTACTAATTAAATTATTAGCATTAAAAAAATTACATTTTTTCGTACATTTAAATTGAAAACAAAGAATTTTATTTAAAATTTTAAAGTAATTTAGTCATCTAAGAAAACTATATGAGATAGTTAGAATTCGTTAAATATTGAATACAATAAAATTTTATTATTTTTATAATATTTCATTCAAATTATTTAAAAAGTAATTATTTATATGTTGAGATTCAATTTAAAAGGCTATCATAATTATATGTATGTCATTGAAATGAATAAAAGCAAATATCAAATGATCGTATTAGTCTTATTAATTATAAAATATTCTTATTTAACAGTTAGTCGGTATAAAAAAACTTTGTCATGTATAAATTAATTAATTAATAATTTGAATATATTTTTATTAGAAATACTCTATCAATGTATAAAAAATCTGAGTATTTTGTTATTTCAAATTATGTGTTTCTTTAAAAAAATTTCAGTATTATATATATAATGAGATATTTATGATTTTAATTTTAAATTAAGAAGTTATATATTTTAACAAGTTATGATTAATTATATAGTAAAGAATTAAAATCAGCAACATATCATAATATTTGTATAAGTTATTATTGATTATATATATTAAATAATTAAATCAATAATATATAATAATATTAATGTTTAGACAACTTGGGTTTATATTGTCAAAATGATTTTAATATTTACCGTTGACAGCACGAAAATAAACAATTTCTATTATATGGTGTTTGAGAAAAGTGTTTGTATTTTTTTCCTAATAAACTCAAGTTTTACTCCAGGTTCATACTTTATTTTTTAATATATTTTTTAAATATATTTTTTGTGTGAAGAAAGTTTAAAAATTAATAAATTAATATTTATAAATATAAATATAAATATAAATAAATTACCATAAAATATGAGGTAGAATTTTGTTGTGGGTGAATTTAATATACATTATTATAAAATGATACTTTAAATTTTTTTTGTCAAAATTGTGAATTATTAACAAATTGTTGTGCAATTTTTAATTGTTCTTACCAAGATATACGTTTGAATTAGAATAACATGTACTATCATACTTCCAATATATATACCTTTATTATCAAATATTTAAAATATATCGTTTATTTACTCTACTGGAAAAATGTTGGAAGTAGGTAAGATACAATAAATGATACGAGTGATAGTTAACGCGTAAAATTTGACATAAGTGAGTTTGTGGTTTCAATGCTGAAATGGAGTTGAGTTTTAATGCTACAATGTTTGCTAAGTTCAACAAGTTCGCAACAAGACAATCTCTTCTTGTCCTCAACTCACAGAAAACAAATGAACTTATAGAATTGATGTGAAGATGATAGGGTTGGCCGTAATTAAACGCATGGGTACCGTATATCCACGTGTAACTCGATTCGCATGCAAGAGTTGAACTTAGTTCTGTCATAGTTAAAAGAAATGAGTTGATTGTAATTAAACGTATGGTCCCTATAGTCACGTGTAACTCGATTCAAATAGATTCGCATGCAACAGATGCTAGTATAATCCGATTGAACTTGGTTTTGCCATGCACGAAAAAGAAAATCATAGTTAAAAAGAATGTGTTGGAATGCTCGTGCCGTGCAGTGCAGTGGGGGTGTGGTTAAGACTGTGGTTAAGAATGTGGTAATGCCATACTCTATAAATCCACCATGGGAGTAAAAAAATATATTTTTTAATTTACTAATTAAAATTGAAAACATGAGTAATGTTCCATAAATATTTGAATAAAAATAGGCCATTTAATAACTTAATTAAAGTGTTTTGAATGCTTATTTATTAATGTTGATATTCATTTATAAAAAAATATTTAAATTTAATTGCTTAAATATTTTATAATTTCTTTAAAATACAAATTGAATAAATTATTAAATTCAGTTAAACTTTTGAGATTTGCATAAGATGATAGGATTTAATTTAAATATATATATCCATTCTTTCGATTTTCATTTTTATTTATTTAATTTCCATCCAAATTACATTCCTAAATGAGTTTTACTAGTTATACTGCGTAATTAGTCCAGCGTCTTCTAATTTAAATATTTTATGTTATAATCAGTTAAAAGAAAAACCTAGTTTGAAATGATTTCCCTTTACAAACATTCCATAAAATTGGAAAATACAAAAGAATATCACGCACCTAAAAGAATTGCTTCTCAACATGAACAAAAAGTGTTAGTATAATTGCTTTATTTTTTTCGCCAGTTTTTTTTTTTTTTGCACGTTGTAATAGCAAATACATGCTATTAAAGTTGAAATGAAGTTTAAACTGTGCTACCTCACTTAAACCACCAGAAATGAGGCTCTCTTTCTTTCCTATCCAAGTCCAAATCCAAATTGAAATCCAAATTGGGCTTTCCACTACACAATTTTACCCCCTACAAAAATACTCCCATTCTAATCTCTGTAAAGTACGCTGTCCAAATTGGGCTTTCCATTACACATTTTTACCACCAAAAGTAAAATACTACCTATGTTTCGTTGAATGTGACACTATAGTTTTAGGTGCTTGGATTTAGTTAAATGAAATGAATGAATGAAATTGAATTTAGAAAAGAAAAGGTAGAATGAGTGGATGAAATTGAAATAATCTTTTCATAAAATGAAAGTGTGTCAAATTAACAAAAACAACTAGAAAAGAAAAGTGTGTCACATCCATTGAAACAGATGGAGCACTCTCATGCTAATCTCTGTAAAGTACGTCGTCCTCTCTTTCTCACGTGTCTAAAAAACCTACTTTGTTTTCAATTTTCTTTTCCTTATCTCTCCATGATTAGAGATATGAGGAAACAGTAATTTTTCAATTGATATTCTTTAAGTATTTATGTTATTGAATAAGTATGGATATGTCTCCATACATTAGTGTTGTTTCTCGACCTGATAGAATAGATTGTTACGTTCGTGATGATCACTCGATTTAGTTGTTTGCATCGATGTTTTGTTCTCGATCTAGTTGTACAAATCGTGTTTTTCGCACTTTTGCGTGTTTTGGTTAGGTTTTCCATTAATTTGGATGATTCATATATGTGTTTTTCAAAGTGTTCAAATTATAAATCGTGTTTTGGGTTAAGAGGTGTTGCGATTCTTGAAGATCCCTGTTTGGCGAAGAGATTGATGTGTGATACGCTCCTTTCTGCCAAGTAGTCATGGTTTTCACGGGAAGCGAGTTAATACCCTGATGGTGATGTTACAGTATTTATTGGATCTTTAATTTGCAACAGTATAGACGATCAATCTGGTTGGCATGTAATTTAGATATCTTTGCAATAGATTAATTATTCCTAAAGGGTAGTTGAATTGGATGTCAATTCTACTTATTGTAATTGCTGCTGGCCATTTTTCCCTGCAACTATGAATGATTATTTTCAAAAAAAATAAAAAAAAATACTCCACGTCTCAATTCAAACTGTAATTTAACTATTCATTTAGTCAAAACTTATTAACTTTGACCATTATATAAATATAAATATTATTGTCTGATACCTTACTATCACTACAAAAAAAACTGTTAGCACGCTTATATAAGGACATTTTCATAAAAAATCCAAATAAATTTATATTAGGACGCTTATATATTAAACGTCCCAATTTTATATGACATATATTGAAAGCGTCCCAATATGTATATATATATATATAATTAGGACATTATAAAAATGTCCTAATATAAAAATTATTAGGAAATTTATAAGCGTCCTAATAGATGTATATTAGGACGCTTATAAATTATACGCCCCAATATAATTAGGATATTACAAAGCGACCTGATAAAAAACTATTGAGACATTTATAAATGCCCTAATAGATGTATATTTGGATGCTTGTAAAATAAACGTCTCAATATATGCACTAAAGACATTACAAAGCGACCAAACATAAAAATACTAGGACATTTATAAGCATCCTAACAAATATATGAGTGATGATACGGAGACTAAAAATTTATAGTGAAATTTATAGTGAATGACGTGAATGCTAGTAAAAGACTAAATAACTAATCACTTTCCTTAAAAGGTGCAACTAATTAGATATACTCCCTCTGTCCCAACTTAAATTGCACACAAACTATTTAGCAGTCAACACTCTCAAACTTTGACCACATATTTGAATAGAGATATAAACAATAATATTATCGCATGTGATATTGTTGGATTCGTCGTAATAAGTAATTTATAAATATTAACTTTTTATTTGCCAATATTAAACGTAGTTAAAAATATTAACAGTCAAACATGTTTCTTGAATATCGTGAAATTATTTTTTTGCAGATTAAGTTGGGACGGATGGAGTATATTTGTCTTTTCATTATTGTCACATCAGTCACTGTGAATTTTCACAATAAATTTTCACTCTCTTTATCAATACTCTAAATATATATTATTACACTTATTATTAAAGTCTCAAAATACCTATATTAGGATGATTATTGTTTAAGTCATACTATTAATATAGAAAGAAGACAATTTTTAATGAATGATTATTATTCAATATCTTACTATTAATATTTAGGAAGAAGATATTTTAAATGGAAGAAAGATATTCTTTAAAAAGAAAAGTTACTATACTCATCTCCATTTAAAAGTGGATTGATATATCATGCCCCGTATTTTGTACTAAATAAATACCTTATGTATTATGAATATTTTTAAATCAATAATGAAATTGAATAATTATTAAATATTAATTGTATTTAAAGTTAACCAATCACAATTAAAAATGATGTTTAATGATGAATTTTAAAAATGTGGTGGCGGTAGTTGGTCGGGCGGTGGTCGGCGGTCGGTGGCCGGAGGTGATTGTCAGGGGTGACTGGTGCCAGAAATCTGGGCGGCGCCAGTAGGTGGCAGAAGGTGGCCGGCATTGGCGGTGGCTGGCGGACAGACTGTGGTGGTGGCCGGTGGTGGCCTCCGACCTTTGGTGGCGGTGGGTGGTGGGGTTGTGGCGATGGCAGGTGGTGGCCACCAGCGGGTGGTGGCGGGCGGTGGCCGCCGACGATGGTTCTCTTTCATGCCCTGTTCTCCCCCCAGCCTGGTTGTTTCTCCTCCCCCGGGTGCCGTTTCTTCTTCGCCACCCTCCGTCGGTCCCTTCTCCTCCGCCCGCCGAGTTCTTTTCTCCCCCGCCCGTTCTCCCCTTATCCCCACCCAATTTCTTCTCCTTCTACCCAGTTCGGTTCCTTCTCCTCCCCCCCCCCCCGGGGCAGGT
>JAULKM010099859.1:0-10711 GCA_032355605.1 Rubia tinctorum
ACGAACATAACCCTTGAATGTTTGATCAAGACGTGGAATGTCTTCATTTATGGTGGTAGTCGTACCCTGATCTCCATTAGAATAACTCTCTTTACTGCTGTCAAATGAGATTCCTTAGGATCAGTCTGAAATCTTGCACAAACACCTATGTTGAATCATGCTTCTGTATAATTTTTGATCAACTGAGGCACCTTTCTCATCATTCATCAATTTTTCTATGGTTGTCATCGGAGTTCGAACGAGCACTACTGAGTTCGAACCTCTTTACCAGATTCAAGGCATACTTGATTTGATTTATGAATAACCCATTCTATTCTTTCTTAACTTGAAGCCCTATAAAATAAGTGAGTTCTCCAATCATACTCATCTCAAACTCGGCCTATATAAGTGACACAAAATATTGCACCATAGAAATAACATTCAATGCTTTTGAATTTTCAAGTGAAGCCTTCAATTCATTTTGGAGACCATGATAATTTATCTTTGAGCTTTTGTTTCCTTGAACTTGACTCTTCTTCTTTCTCCTTCAAGTTGGATTCTTCATCTTCAATTGGGGGATTCCACTCGGTTTTAACAAAGTGTCATGCAAGTTCGTCTAGTGAATTCATAAAGACTCTCATGCGTGCCTTCCAGTAGTTGTAGTTTGTTCCTTCCAACAGTGGTGGATGAGACACAGAAGCTCATTCCTTTTCCGCCATGGTAAAACTGGATCACACTTTCCTTTATACAACCAAGGTAAAACGTAAGTGACCAAGCTCTGATACCAATTGAAATTTTAGTTTTACCGTTTTAGCTTAATTATTAGATTTGTGTTCCAACATATCCTATCTAACCAAGCATGTAAAAATAACACAAGAACACACAAGACTTGGTTACGTAGTTCGGTGAAATCCACCCCATCTACGGGGCCAGACCCAATTCAAAATAAATCAACTAATCAGAAAGGTACAGTACAAAGTATACCATACAACTATACTTATCCTATCAAATTACAACGTGTGGATTTTGCAAGCTCCTTTTACTACCGATTCGTCCTTATCAGACTCCCTCTGACCTTGAAACTCGTCAACGCTGGATCTCCTCCTCCTAAGGAATTAAGTTATATGACTCTGAACTTGATCAACATGTCACGTATGTTGGAACATATGAAAACTAGCTCTTGCAAGGCTCTTCGGAAAGATAGAAATATGAATGCAGATTTACTCAATTAAATTCATGACTATTGCAGTTGTGATGTCCAGTATATATAATCCCAAGAGCAGATCGGAACACTCCATAATTATCTCCATAATATTCATATTCCTTATCTGCTTCTGAAGCATATCCAAATCCCATAAACAAAGATATTTCCCTTATCTCAAATATCCCATAATATTCCATAATTATAGAGATTTTCCATGAATCCATTATGGTTCATACACATCTGATTCTTACACTGCATAATCTCCATATCAATATTGCGCAATATTCTAACAATCAAATCCATTTTTATTCCGTATGTTCCAACATGGAACATTTTTCTTTTTCAATATTAGTTCACAAATTTCCAACTCGATAATCAATGAAGTCTACGTGACTTTACAGAGATAGTATTGGGCTGGGTGAAGAAGAATAAGAAAAAAAAGTGGGGGATAATGAATATTAAGTTGTCGATTGTTTTAAAGAGAGACGCGAAGAGGAGGATTCTACGTTTTATATGAAAACTAAATGAATTATGAACTCACTTTTCTTCAGAAATCTTCCACTCAGTAGCATTGTCAAGCCCGCGGTCAGATGTTTACGACATCAATGGACTTACTCGTCGCATTTCCAAAACACATAGTTGGATAGTATTCCCTGGTGATAGCATGATACCTGGCCCAAACATTCCGAGTACCCGCACTCCGGGTACCTGGTTTTTTGGGTCAGGACACTGGCCATATTTCGAACTTGATCTGCAGGTACCCACATTTGAACATTCCTACTGCTGTTTACCAAGACACTTTATGTCTTGGGAATATTATTCTACCCCATGTTTTGCTTATCCCTGAATTGTGTTGCAACTTATTATCTTGTACTAAGTTACTAGCTACCCTTAATTGTGTAGCTGGGTTTACCTAAAACATGTCTATGTTACAAGACGTCAACTCAAGGAAAGTAATTGGCATGGGTGAACAGTTGGGTGAGATTTATGGGCTACACATGTTTGAATAATTTTCCTCTTCGACATGAGCAATGATAGTCTCTGTCATCTCTAGGTCCCATGTTTCTGCTAGTCTTTGGCAACAGCGATTTGGTTATCCTTCTACTTCGGTGTTGTCTTTTGTTTCTTTTATTAAAGATATTCCTTTGAATTTTAATACCATTGCTCCCTACTCAATCTGTCATCCGACAAAACAAACTAGTAATAGTTTTCCGTTAAGTTTGACTAAAACTACTCGTCCTTACGAGTCAGATCATTGTGATGTTTGGGGATCTTATAATTCCCCCTCCACTAGTGAAGCCTTTTATTTTTTTAACCATAGTTGATAATTACTCTCAAGTCGTTTGGGTTCATCTACTTGCATCCAAATTAGAAGTTGCTGCTAGATTCTTGGATTTTTGTGCCCTCATTTTTGAAATAGTTTCGGCGCCACATCTGCAGGGTTTGAGCGGATAATTGCAAGGAATTCTTACCACTACGGTCTCACTTTTCTGAAATAGGACTTTTATTTAAGACTTATTATTTTTATACGCCTCAACAAAATGATCATGTGGAACGTAAGCATCGACATCTTCTAAATGTTGCTCTTGCTCTTCATTTTCAAGCTCATTTACCTATTGGTTTTTTGGGGAGGATGTGTCTTTACTGTACTTGATTAACCGTACTCCCACACCTTTGTTGGATGGGAAGTTTCCTTACCAATTGCTACACATATGAGAATCAAAATTCGCTCTTCTCTGGGTTTTTGAATGTCTATGCTTTGCTTCTCAAGTTCCTCATCACCGCGATATATTTGCATCCGGGTTTTTTCTAGGTTACTCTGTAGGAGAGAAGGCATGACGTGTTTATGATTTTGACTCTTAGACTTTAGTTGAAAATCGTTATGTTTTCTTTTATGAAAATTAGTTCCCTTACGATCAAGTTTCTGATTTGGATCCCAAGCTCTTAAACAAACTTCTTTTTCAGCAATCCGACTATGTAATTCTTGCGTTGCTGGACATTACCACCGAAGTCGCGGTCTCCACCGATATACCGATCACTGCACCGCTCATCGCCGACACCTCCATCATCCCCACATCATCTTCTCCAGCCTTGCGGATCACCAATTGACGCCGTCGATTGCCTCCTGATCGGTCTTCACTTCCATATCAGTCGCTGCTTTTGCTCCAGTCTTCTCGCCAAAGCTACCATTGCCCGTCTACCTTGTCATTTTCGTTGTCGATCTAGTTGTCTTATCTACTGCCAACTTCCATACTGCGCCTTTTGTCGAGCTCACAGGCTCATCCTTCTTTGAGGTTGAACCACTGTGTCCTACTACCATTCTTGAGATGGTTTATGAACATGAGTCGGAGCTTACGCTTGGTCATACTTGAATGAGCTCGTGTGTTTGTCGTTCGGTTGCTCATTTTCAAGACTATGTTTGCTCAGTCATCTCCAAGAACCCCATCCCCCCACTAGTGCTTCGCCTTCTCTGCCTTTGTTACTGTCCTCCTATATTACTTATTCCATTACTAATTATATTTCCTGTGATAAGTTTTCGTTTTCGCATCTTAGATTTTTGGGTCCAGTAACTTCTAGTAAAGATATTTTTTTCTTATGCCGAAGCGTCTTGCTTCACGCACTGGCAAGCACTAACGACAGAGGAGATTGATGCACTTAACGCAATCATACTTATGTTATGTCTCCTCTCTGACCTAACAAGTCAGTTATTAGCTGTAAGTGGGTTTTCCATAATAAATGAAACTCTATTGGTTCTATTAAGCGTTTCAAAACTCGCCTTGTTGTTTTGGGTAATCGTCAGATTGAAAGGACTGAGTTTACCAAAAAAATTGCTCTCATTGATAAGTTAAGTTATGTTTGTATATTTCTTGATGTTTCAATGATTAAGGGTTGAGACATTCATCAAATGGATGTTTCTGATACTTTTCCACATGGAGACCCTGTAGAGAAGGTATTTATGCGCCCCCTCCGGGTTATTTGGTACTCACTGGTTTTGTTTGCAAATTTCAGATTTCTTTATATGGTCTTCGTCAGGCTCCTTACAGTTGGTTTGCAAAACCGGCTGAGTCTTTTATGCTATTTGGTTTTGTGCAGAGTTAGGAGATACATGTTTTGGTTTACGTTGATGATTTGATTATTGCTGGTGCTTCACCTACTCTTATGAATAAATTCAATACATACTTGAGTTCTTTCTTTCATATGAAAAATATTTGTCCTCTTAAGTACTTTCTTGGAAATTTGATTGCTCGCAATCCTGAAGGGATGTTTCTTTCTCAATGGAAATATATTCTTGATATATTTCTGATACTAGTTTACTAGTAGCTAAGAAAACTAATTTTTTGATGGAACAACGGTATGACCTTACGCGCACATTTGGTCCCCAATTTGAGGAGCTTGCGTCCTACCGTCGTCTGATTGGGAGACTGATTTATCTCACTATCAGTTGATCTGAGTTAAGTTATTCAAGTGACACTCTTGCTCAGTCTATGCAAGATCTGTGTGTGGTACATTGGCATGAAACATTGCATGTTCTACATTACTTGAAGAATCATCTAGTTCAAGGACTTTTTCTTTTTGCTAAAAGTTCTCTGGATTTAACTGTTTATTGTGATTCAGACTGAGTAGCCAACCATATCACTCGTTGTTCTCTGTCTGGATATTTTGTTATGCTTGGTGAATCTCCTATGTCTTGGAAGACTAAGAAACAGCCTACGGTTTCTCGCTCCTCGGCAGAAGCATAATACCGTGCTATGCCTATGGTTTGTTTCGAATTAATATGGATTAAATATTTACTTCGTTCGATTGGTGTTGATCATTCTTCTCCTATGAGCTTATTCTGTGTTAGTCAGGTTGTTATTCATATTGCTACTAATCCTGTTTTTCATGAGCGTACGAAGCATATTGAAATTATTTGTCATTTCTTTAGAGATCTTGTTCAATCTAATGAGGTGGTCACTCATCGTATCGGCACCTCAAACTAACCAGCAGATATCTTTACCAAAGCGCTTGGTCGTCATCAATTTCAATTACTATTTCGCAAGTTGGGCATTTTGGATATACACGCTCCAACTTGTGGTATTTTGTCAATATTGTGATTAGATTATGTAATATTTTTTTCCTATTAATTTTAGGTAAATATGTTTAGAATATAATATTTTCCATGTAATTAGTTGGTTACCTTTTTTTTGTTAGTCTTTAGTTTTTGCATTTGCCCTATGTATGAGTGTCTTCTATAATGAATACAATCACCCAATTATATTTTACATCTAAGGTTTATATAGGAACTAGAAGAACTAACGGACTCGCTTCGCTTATTTCGCCACAAAATCGTATCCCATCCCTATGTGAGGCACATAAAGATAGTGGTGTCAATTCGGGTAATCGTGTCAGGTTCGTGTCGGGTTCGTGTCTGGTTAGAAACGATTCGGGTTAAAGCAGGTTGGGTAAAAAAATGTGTCAATTTTTAGTTTTCGGGTCGTGTCGGGTTGATACGTGTTGGATTTTTTCTCGTGTCGAGTTCGGTCGAGTCAGGTTGCTAAAAGGTCAATTTAAAATGGGTCTGTTGTTATCTTTGGGTCGAGTCAGGTCGGTTTATTGTCGTGTCAGATTATTTTCGTGTAATTGTTTTGCTTGGGTTAGATCGGGTCGGGTTGGATTGAATCGGGTTCTTTTCGGATCAGGTTCTTTTAGGTATTATTTAATATTATTTAAATAATATTTAGTATTTTTATATATAGGTAGGAATAACAAAAATCATGTATTTTTGGAGTAATAGATACTGGGGAAACACAATTTTGGGCCAGAGTGTAATTTTTCAAAAATGTGTAAAAGTAATCAATGTTGAATTTCGAGGCCATTCTGTTCACCAATACATGCCCAAATTGCAAAGTCGGAATCGTATATTATTCAATTGAATTTTGGTGTCGCCAATTTCGTGATTTGAAAATTCCCAATTTCTTGGAGGGACCTAAGTGCAAAAGGTAAAAACTTTACTCGTTACTCCAAATTGAAATATGCTCGAATGTGGTGCTTCCCTATACACCCCCATTTTGTTTTCCAAATCCGTAACGGAATATTTATCATCAATCGGGAACAAGAACATATCCGTAATACTTTTCAATTTCTCTTCCTTATATCTATGTAATCAACTCTAAGTTACTCTATAACGTCTACTAGCGCTTTCCCACAATTCACCAAAAACATATATTATTTAATATTTTTATGTTTAGGTAAGAATAACAAAAATCATGTATTTTGGAGCAATGGATAATGGGGAAACACAATTTTGGGCCATAGTGTGATTTTTCCAAAAATGTGTATATGTAATCAATGTTAACTTGTGAGGCCCTTCTGTTCACCAATACATGCCCAAATCACAAAGTTACAATCGTATATTATTCAATTGAATTTTGGTGTCGCCAATTTCATGATTTGACTCTTCCAAATTTCTTGGAGGGACCTAAGTGCAAAAGGTAAAAACTTTACTCGTAACTCGAAATTGAAATCCGCTCGAAAGTGGTGCTTCCCTATACACCCCCATTTTATTTTCCAAATCCGTAACGTAATATTTATCATTGATCGGGTACAAGAACATATTCGTAATCCTTTCCGATTTCTCTTCCTTACTTCTATATAATCAACTCTAAGTTATTCTAGAACATTTACTAGCGCTTTCCCACAATTTTCCAAAAATATATATTATTTAATCTTTATATATTTAGGTAAGAATAACAAAAATCATGTATTTTGGAGCAATAGATATTGGGAAAACACAATTTTGGGTCATAGTGTAATTTTCTAAAAATGTGTACTAGTAATCAATGTTGACTTTCGAGACCCTTCTGTTCACCACATGCCCAAATCGCAAAGTCGCAATCGTATATCATGCAATTGAATTTTGGTGTCGGCAATTTCATGATTCAACAATTCCAAACTTCTTGGAGGGAACTAAGTGCAAAAAGTAAAAATAATTTACTCGCAACTCCAAATTGAAATCCGCTTGAACGTGGTGTTTCCCTATACACCCCCATTTTATTTTACAAATCCGTAACAGAATATTTATCATTGGTTGGGCACAAGAACATATCCATAATTCTTTCCAATTTCTCTTCCTTACTTCTATGTAATCAACTCTAAGTTACTTTAGAACATAAACTAGCGCTTTCCCACAATTCACCAAAAATATATATTATTTAATATTTTTATATATAGGTAAGAATAACAAAAATCATGTATTTTGGAGCAATGGATAATGGGGAAATACAATTTTGGGCCATAGTGTAATTTTCCAAAATTGTGTACAAGTAATAAATGTCAACTTTTGAGGCACTTCCATTCACCCATACATGCCCAAATCGCAAAGTCGCAATCGTATACTCCATATGTCCCATAAGTAATTGCACAATTTCAAACTTTGCAAACTTTGCAAACTTTGACCGTTAATGAAAATAAATCTATAGAGTAAATAATAAAAATATCATTTGAGATCTTGTTAGATTCATCTAAACATCTATTTTTAAAATATCAATTTTTTATGCGGTATTATTATGGGTAACTAAAGGTATTTACAGTCAAATGTGCTAATTGAAGACCGTGAAAATTAATTATGCAATTACTTATGGGACGGAGGGAGTATTATTCAATTGAATTTTGGTATCGCTAATTTCGTGATTCGCCAATTCCAAATTTCTTGAAGGAACCTAAGTGCATAAAGTACATTTTTGTATACAAATATATATTAGTAATATATTTGAATTTTTATATTATTAATCTTTATGAACATACATAACTTTTTATAACCTATTAGATTCTACTCGCTTAAAATTACATTTATTATAAATATGAAATATCAATATTAAAAAGGAATATAAATTAGCATAAAATCATATTTTGAAAAGGACTTAACATTAAAATAACAAAAGAAAAATATAAATTATAATAATTTAAAATCTACATGAGTTTTAAAAGAAAAAAATTAAATATAAGTGTAGTTGATTTGAATAAATTTGAACCGTTGATTTCTTTTGATCCATTTAATCTTGATCCTGATATCTTCGCCTATATATAGCTAAAACCATAATCTATACATTTAGCTCTAGTCTCTCTCAATCCCTGTCACCATCTCTCGATCACCACCCATTCACAGCATCGGCCGATCGCCACCCCCTCACACAATTGGCCCTCCACCACCACCTACACACAATCGACCCTCCACCACCACCCTCACACCATCGGAGCTCCTCCGTTCAGTAAGACACTCAACCGCCGCCACCGAGTCGCCGGAGCTCCTGTTTCTCCACTCCGAAAGCAAGGCCAACTTTGTCCACATGTCGGAGCAGGATGAGAGTGGCTCCCACTATTCCTTCGGGTGTTGCTGCCACACCTTCATCCATTGACGAGCCCCCCCTCCCCCTCGTCGAAAGTTAGTGACACTGATGATGCCGATGACACCCCTCCGATGAGCATGAAGGAGGGAGATAGGCTCGGTCAAGTGTCGGCTTTCTAATCAGTTACTAGATAGTTTCTAGATGTATGCTAACTCATTTTTTAATAATACCATTTTGGTTTTAATATTTTTTATAATGTCTAACAAGAGCTCTTCGTAGTGAGCATCCCAAGTAAATGTAAGAATTGCTCATGTTTCGTGAGGCTATAAGTTGACTTCTATGTTGACGAAGATACTCATCAACCTTTGAACTGAATTTTCTGATTATCCTTGGTTGAAGATATAACTAAAAGGTTCAGGTTAGTTGTATTTTAGTCAACAGAGGGAAAAAGTCTTGTTGATTTTCCTTCTAGTGGAGATGGACATGCAGGCTTGAATGTCTCTTTGTGGAATATTTGTTGTTCAAGGAGAAAAGGAAGCATAGCTTAATTATCTTGTTATTTTTACTATGGAAAGCGGCTAGAGCAGTAATAATCATACTTAAGTTTAAGAGTGCCGATGTTTAGCTCTGGTCTTGGAAGTGGAGTTTTTGATTATCTTGGGTAGAAAATACAATGTATATAGATTCGGGCTAGATGTATATTATATATGTTCACTTATTCTTTCTTTTTTGTTTTCCTCCCCCAAAAGGAAGGAATGCTTATTGATTTAGTTTTATCATTCTACTAGGACCAGGTATGAGAGTTTCACAGTGAACTCATTTGAGATTAAGATTATGCATAATAAACCTTCATTTTGAACCATATAATTGCTCTCTAGTAATGTTATGATTAAGCAAGAGAAAAGTGCCTTCATCTTGCAAAGTTTCTTCATCTTGCAAAGTTTCTGGGTGATATAACATGTTATACCTCCAATAATGTTTGGGTTATTGATCTTGTCTATTTCTATTTATCTAATTTTAGGGGCAAGGAAGATGATATTTCTTTATAAAAGATTCCAAATATAATTCAATGCCTTGCATATTTTAAAAGGCAAGGAGGTATTTTTCTATGTTTCTGCAATTTGTTGTTATGATTGTTAAAGGTAAGGGGTATAGTATTGCAGCTAGCTTGGAAGTTATAGTATTGCCTAGTTTGTCAATAAGCATGCTGAGAAAATGATCTACTATCATATCTGAGCTTGTCATGTTCATGTTCAAGAAATTTTTGGAAACTGTAACATCTTATTGACACTATAGAACTTGATGAGAAAATTGTAGATTTGAAAGTTGAGCTCCAAAATTGTGAGGGAGAAGAATATGATGAAAAGCATATAAGAAAGGCAATAGTGCACTGAAGAGAGTGGAGAACTGGAACTTGTTTAATGATACTCATGAGATTTGTTCCTGGACTAATAATTTTATGATTGATATTTTTGTTGCAGTAGTTCTTATAAATTGAAGTTTTGGATCAAGATGTTCCTATTTAATGTCTTCAAACTATCTGTTGTAGTTGTACCACAGATGGATAAGTTGTATGCCTTATTGTATGTTTTCTTTTAGTTTCTTTTCCTTTATAACTCTACGGTAACATTAAACTTTCATGAGCCACTTGCAGAATATGTTTTCTTGGTTAGCGCTGGCATACTTGTTATTCTTGCATCAACCCACAGGCTAGTACATGGTATCTACCACATAAGTGATGAAAAAAGGTGCAACAAAACTTGGTTCCAAATTTCTTGAATGTAAAGGAAATAATGAGAAGAAATACTAAATATTTTTCCATTTTGATGTACCCCAGTACAGTTCCTAACTAGCGGAGCGGGATCTAAGACTTGGAGGGGTGATGTTCAGGATCTAAACATGACACATTTTCCATATGTGGGAGGTCGTCGCCGTACCTCTCAAAAATACATTTATAAGCCCAATATGCTTACTAAATATAACTAAGTAGATAGTTTGGCAAGTTGGGGTCGTCCACAGAGAAGAGGGATATTTTCAAGCGTCTAAGCATGCAATGACGAATATAAGCCTATATATATACATAGATATAAAAGCAAGTGAAAAGGGGGGTTTTGGTTGGTTTGGGCTCCTAAGTTATGAAAGTAAAAACAACAAAACTAGCAAAGTCAAGTAACTATGCTAATCATGCAACAACCTAAGAAAA
>JAULKM010099860.1:0-10710 GCA_032355605.1 Rubia tinctorum
TGGAAACCAATTGCCCCCAAGGCTTCGTTAATTGTGATTTTACCATCTCTTTACTAGTTTGCTTTGATAGTTGTGTTTTCTTTCAATTCATAACTTAGAAAACCAACCAAAAACCCCCCTCTTTACATGCTTTTATATGTATATATATATATATCCATTTTATGTAGGCTTATATCCACTCCTATATGTTGAACCCTTAGGAAAATCCCTCTTCTTTGTGGACGACCCCGACTTGCCAAACTATCTACGTAGTTGTATTTAGTAAGCATTTAGGGCATTAAAATAGTATCTTTGAGTGGTACGGCGATGACCTCCCACCTGCCCTGATCTCCTGCAGTACTTCATCATTAAGTGGTACAATATTTCCAAGAGTTCTTCAATAAATATAGATGTTGGGGGCACGATATCACTCTTGGCTGCTCATTTTAGTCTAGCGATAGACGAGGGTAAGCGAGAGTACCCGCACTTCATGTACACCCACACTTTTGGAGCTATGTTAGAGGAAAAAATGATACATTTAGATGATGGGGTGATATATTGAGTGATATACAGGTAGTAATGGACGGTCCACATGTTGAGCAGGAAGATGAGCATGGAGAGCAGGGCAACGGAGACTTGATGGATGAGGATCTGGTTAAGTAGCAGCATGCACAGCCTCAACCCATAAACCTGTAATTCATTCAACCACCACCGATGTTTCCTTATTTTATAATACCTCCCCCAGTCAAGCAGCCATTTACACCACCACATTTCTCGGGCCAACTCATATCCAGGATACGAAATACCATTTTCAGGGGGGCAGTGCTCTAGAGGTTCGCATAGGTGCAGTTCTTCTCCACAAGAAGATTATTTCCAATACCTGAGCAGAGAGAGTAGCCACGAGCCGCATGACTTTGAGTAAGAGAGACACGGTATTTCCATTCCCTCACATCATCCACCCTGGCAGCATCCATGGTATAGCCCTTTCAATGATCGTAGTTCACTAGGATTTCAACATTCTGTATAATTTTTACAACACATGGGCCTAGCCATCGAGACACAAGTTAAATTAGATATATTCCTGGAGGGATTCCATCCTTGGAGTGTAGATAAGAGCAAGATCTCCGCCAGAGTTGACAACTCACAGGATGGACTGGGTGGACGATCATCTGCATTACTTAAGGATCGACATGCATCAACTTCACTACAGGATGCAGGAGATCACTAACAGGTTGAGGACCACGGGTATTGGAGACATGCACCCTCACCAGGATTCTCACGAGTAGGGGCATTGGAGCTAGATGTTTCCAACTTTATCAGTGGAGCTAATGTTTCTAACCTTATCGATAGAGCAGCGGCATTGACGACTTATTGGTGTTTCCAACCTTTCTCTTGCCTTGGTTATATGAATTGAGGACATTCCATGAACTAAGTGCGATGGAGGGGTTAGAACACCTTCTCATGGTGGCATCTCCTCTATTCTTGCTTCTTATCTATTCTACTTTTGGTTAAATATTGATGTGGACTATTTTCCCTATCTTTTTTCCCACAATTGATTTTGAAATTTTTTGTTGTTCGGTTTATTATGAAATTTTGTTTTTAAAGGTATGATGGAACTTCTTGCAGTTTGTTTTGGATTTTGGAAAACTTTGGTGGTTTTAATTGTTATTATTTTTGCCTTTCTTCATTTAGTGTGAAGCCCACTTTGGGGAATTTTCTGCTACGAAAAAAATAAAAATATAAACCCTGTTAAGTTGAAAACCCAGGAGGGCCACTTTGGTAGCAATGGAAAAGGCCTCGGTAGGTTGAAAAACCTATTTAAAACTGATAGGCCATGTTTTGGGAAAATGTGAGAAGTGAGGAAACATTTACGGTAACCTAGATGAAAACCCAAAAGAGATCTGAGGCCAACTGAGAGAAATTGAAAAAAAAATGGGAAAAAAATCCTAGGGTTTTCTTTGATTATCATTTGGAAGTCCTTTTTGTAGAGTAACTTAGTTTGACACTCATCTTTTTTAATTTCACCTTTTGTTGGTATGATTGGTTCGATAGATTGTCTTAGATTCTTTTGGGAGTGAGAGTTGTGAGATTTTTACATCTTTGGGGGAACTAGGGTAGTCTAGGAATAAATGTTGAATGTGTTAGGGAACTCTTTAGATGCTATGTTCCACATAGATTTTTGCTCGTTCTTCTTTACTTGAGGAATAATTTCTATGTTCCACATAGATTTCTGCTCGTTCTTCTCTACCGTAGTCCTAGAAATAATTTCAAGGAAAGTAGAACACCAATTTCTATTCTTTCCTATTGCATTCCCAATGTGATCAAAATTCATAAGATATTTCATACCTTTATCCACTAGTTGATCAATTTCTTGAAAATTGCCTGACCCCGACCATGCCTTTGCCCTTTTTTGCTATATTTTTGCATCTCCCCCTAACATTGAGTTGTTTCATGTTGTCAAGGTTCACTACTACGACACCTCAACATAAAATTATATAACGACACTCATCAATGTTGGGGGTTATATTTGAAGTTAAAAAAATTCCATGGACATATATTCTACACAAAGGTTATTAACATGTGAAGTAACATTAAAAATCAATATAATCTATAGAAAAACTACCACACCACTACAAACATGTCATCCATTAGGCGATACACAAAATACATATCTCTTGAAGTTGATCTTCACATCAAGAAATTGAGGAAAATAAAACATTTTTCGTTACTTCCATAAAAAAAATAACCGCCATTAGTAAGCTTCCACATTGGGTACACACCATACAATAGAAACAATTACATCTTCAATGTCACCAAACTACCTTATATATAGCCCAGAATCTTAAGAAAAATAGAATGAAAATATATCTCACATTGCAATATTAAACACTACTTCAATAATCAATCCAAAGGGATGTACCATTCATAATATGATCATCTTCAGTTAGAAAGATGAAATCTTACAACAATTTTGACTAATGAAATCTCCTCCCATGAGAACCTCTTCCTTCTCTCTTGTTGTTTCTCCTTTTTCTTCTATAGAGAAGATGGATTTTGTTATTTTTATAGATTGATTTAATGGAGGAAAAAATGGGGATGTTAAAATTTTGATCTTTGACGATCGAGAGCGCCATTTTTGGCAATAAATACCTTTTTAAAGTGCTTGGGGCGGGGGTTTGTTAAGTATGGCGCATAAATAAATTCTCGTACTAGTGTTGCGATGTCAGTTGATACATGCAATGCGTCAGTTGTTAGTGCTTTAGGACTCTTCATGGTTCAATAACAGCCCAACAAGCCCATTAGATATGAATATACGACGTAGCTCTTGTGTCAACTGAAACTCGGTTGACAACAAGTTTGATGCAATATTAGTAATTCAAGTAGTCCAGCGGAATATAATAGGCATGTTTATTGAATAAATAGCCCATTCCAAAATCATGTACGATTTCAGAAAGAGTTAGGGCAATAGTCGTTAAGTGAGAGAGGGATTACAATGTCGGCCGCTATCATCTGGCCTATTACAATTTTTTGGCTAGATTGATGATCGGTTAAACAATCAAAGATATATGAGTGACCAAGAAATTAGGATTATATTGATTCAAAAATAAGATAATTTATTAAGTAGTCGTGTCGCAACCTTATTACATCTAATGGTCTGGACCTTAACCTATTTGATGGTAAAGATTGTTGAAGTTCAGACATAGCCAACTTAATTCCTAACTCAAAGATTTGACCTTCTATATTTTCATGGGTTTTGCAATTTAAGCCCACCAATAGTTAGCCCTATTATACGAGTCAGGGTTTGATCAGTACCTGTTTGATTGTGAAGATTATTGAAGGCTAGACATAGCCGATCTAATTCGAAACCCAAAGATTTCAGTTTTTAGCATTTTGATAGGGTTTGCATTTTAGTCCCACTAATACTTAACCCTATTGCACAAGTCAGGGTTTGATCCATACCCATTTGATGGTGTTTGGTGTTGAAGGCAAGACATTTCTGACCTAATTCAAAGCCCATAGATTTCACCTTTAGCATTTTTATAGGGTTGGTGAAGATTGTTGAAAGCCATCCACAACCGTTCTAATTCGAAGCCCAAAGATTTCACCTCTTGCATTTTCACAGGGTTCACGGCTAAAGTCCATGAATTACTGTACCTTATCAAACAACCTTAGCATTTTGACCCCTACTCATTTATTGATGAGGTTTGTTGAAAGCCAGACACAGTCGATCTAATTCTAAACCCAAAGATTTCACCTTTGTATATGTATTAAAGCTCCAGTCAACAATTTTTTGATATATTCTCTTAAGTTATAGTGTAGGTATTTATAATTTCAACATTCAATGGCCTTGGGAACATTATCATTCTAAAGAATTTCTAAAAGGTTTGATTAAATTCCCGATTAATTATCCGACTAGGGAAATAAAACTCACTCCTAATAAGTTGCATAGGAAGAAATGTCCCTAAAAAACTGCACATAATTAGTACTAGTATATGTGCAAATTCTTGTAATTGGGCCTGATAATAGAGTATACAATTGTTAAAGTAATTGTACTAAGAATTCAAACATACTTTAG
The DNA here is from genome assembly GCA_032355605.1 of Rubia tinctorum. Classification (NCBI taxonomy): domain Eukaryota; kingdom Viridiplantae; phylum Streptophyta; class Magnoliopsida; order Gentianales; family Rubiaceae; genus Rubia; species Rubia tinctorum. The sequence continues at coordinate 4,556 of JAULKM010099860.1, forward strand.
AAGAGTGATCAAACAACATAAAAATATGACCTGGCTCGACCTAGACTAATTACCAATAGCAAAATAAATGATTTGACCCACAAGACCTGAACCTGTTTACCCAACTTGACGTCGCCACCTATGGAAGGGAGGTCACCATCAATGTAGATGTTACATTTGGATTTTTTCACCCGAGGCCTAGGGTTGTGGAGTATGTTTCATGTAGTAATAGGAGTTCTCACCTTTAAGCATGGTGAATCCAACTTCCACGTGTTGTCTACTCCATTGCAACCACCGCAACCCTTTCTTTGGTGTTTTTTTTAGTTTGCTATTTGTTAGGCTTGTAAGAGGTTATTCAAAGGCTTTATATGGAGAGGAGCATTTATGGTCCCTTACCTGCTATTTGAGTTAAGGTTAAGTTAATTTTTTTTCCAATACATACAAAAACACAAAAATTTAAATTTAAAATAGTTAATGACTTCCAACTTATTTGTGTCTGATAATAACTTTTTTCGAAATCAAACTACTCAATGATAGTAAATGAAGTTGGAATTTTTCATATTTAATGGATTGGAAAACTAAATATTTAGTGCGTGTTGAGATCAATGTTTTTGAAGATAGCTTTATATAATCTATATTACATTTTACATAATTAGAGTACTCATTATTATACTATAAGATCATCAATGATTTCTTATCATATGTGATACAATTTATAGATATTTTAAAGCCATTAAATTAAAAGTTTGAAATTGAATCTTCATCTGATTTGAGAACCCGTGTAGAAATATTATTGAACTGATTAAATATTTCAAAAACTAATGAATAAAACTCACAAATAAAAATGCAATCTTTATCTACCTTATTACCATGTATGGCGTACTCAAAGTCCTCGGCCTTTAGCACGTCAGTCACCCCCAATGTTGTGTCTTTGATCCAAGTTGTAGAGTAACATAAGAAAATTGTTTTTTCCGCACAGATTCAGCACTCATTGGCACTTGAACTACTAATTTGTTCTTAAATTCACATAGAATACTCATTAATACAGAGTTAAATTATACTAATCTGCAATGAATCGAGAGTAATATTGTACTTAAACTGCAATATCAATATGATCTAAAGTATCTAAGGAATATTTTGTAGTTTCAAAAAATGTTGAGCATTTTCAAAGGAGATCTTGTCTCTCGAACTAATGCCACTAAAGAGAACCTTAATTAGAACTTTCTGAGGGAGTCAGTCCTCAATGTAGTTAAGGGATCAAGAATAATATCGCACAAAGATATTGTTAAGGATTTCCTTTTTTGTTTTTGAAGTGTCATCATTAGAAGTCATAAAATATGGATGTGTGGTGGCAAGAGATCTTCAAGCACCACCCAGGGAGGAGAGGTCAATGTTGATGTTTGATTTCTTAGAATTGCAGCCTAGGACGATGGAGAAATTTTACATTAAGCAAACAAAGTCCATGCTTTTTAGTATGGAAAATCCAACCTCCATATCGCTACCCCCTACTTTCAGCTGTTTCTATTCTTTACCCATGAATTTTTAAGTTTGCAATTGGTTAGGGTTGTGAGAATTTATTCAAAGGCTAAATGATGAGGCATATATAATATAATATACTATTATCATGTGGGATAAAATTTCTTGGTAGATGAAAATCATTCACTTAGCCGTTAGAAATGGAATCTTGAACTAGTGCAGAAATATAATTGAACTGACAAAAATAGAGCATAAACTAATTTCTAAAACTCACAAATAAAAATGAATCTTTATCTATCTTATTATTCTCTATTATTTATGACGTACTCAAAGTCCTCGACCATTAGCACGTTAATCACCCCAATTGTTGTTTCTTTGCTCCCTATTTTATAGGTGAAAAAAGAGGGAAAATGTGTTTTCTGCACTCGTTGGCACTGAAAGTAATAATTTATTTTTAAATCCACATAGAATATTCACTAATATTAATTTAAATTATAATAATTTTCAATGAGTCCACAATAATTTTGCATTTAAAATGTAATATCCATTTGATCTAAAGTCTCTAAGGAATATGTTGCAGTTTCAATACCTTATGAGCATTTTCGAAGCGGATCTTGTCTCTCGAACCTATACCCTTAAAGAGAACATGAACTAGACATTTCTATGGGAGTACATCCTCAGTGTGGTTCTGGGATCAAAAAAAATATTGCACAAATATTTAATTAAGAATTGCCTTTTTGTTTTGTGTGGCCATTGTGCTGGTGTAACTGAACCTCCTAAAAACTAAAAGTAAATGAGAAAACTGTGCAAAGAAATAACTCACATTTTACCTTGAAGTTAGCTTTACCTAAATTATAAATTATATCATGTATTCCCCTGAGAAACTTTTTACTGATGACTTTCGATTTAGATTCATCAGGGAACATAGCTGACATTATTGGTCTTATTTGTAAGGACCCCAATTGCACAAATTAGTTTAAATGAACTGACATATGAAAGCAACATACTTTCTCCATTTTCACTTACCTTTGATGAACCTGTTTTGAAGCTAAAATTAAATGTGTAGTACTTCCAGAAGTATCTCCAAAAGGTTTCAGCAAGCACAAGGCGTTCACATAACTCAGTAAGTGATGCTACTTTTTTTGGGATTTTGAAATCCTTCTCAAATAAGAATGTTTCCATAGGAATCAACAGTAAAATTAGGCCTTGTGTCACTCAGTTACTTTAAGCACGCGTCTTTAAGACTTACTTGTCGATAGCATCAAGCAATTCAGTTAAGGGTTCAAATACTAATAAATATAAGGAAATAACCTTTATTGTGGAGATCCATAAGAACATGGTATATGCTTAAACTTATCTCAAATAAAATAACAAAGTATTTGAATTTATACAAATTATTACGGAATTTCTTCTTTATGGCACAAACTATCCTTGTAGTGGGAAATTGAAGGGAATCAAACATTGGGATTTTTGCTAAAACTTCTGTTCTGTCTATAGGGATTAAAGCTTCAGTGTGCATTTGGTTGATATTTTCTCTTGAGTTAGCTTGTAGGTTTCCATAATTTCAGCATTCAATAGGCTCTAAAACATTATCAAGATTCGCTTTGTAAGGCATTTCTAAACGGTTCACTTAGATTCTCAAATTAATTCTCCGACTATGGAAAATAAAACTCACCCCTAATAAGTTGCACATGAGATATGTCTCAAAAAACTGCACATAATACGCATTAGTATACGCGCAAATTTTGGGGATTGGGTCTGATGATAGAATCTACAATGGTTAAAGTAATTGCACAAAGAAATTCCTACATACCCTGGAAGAGTGTGATCAAACAACGTAAAAAATGACCGGAATCAACCCAGACTAAATCACAAAAAGAAAATATATTATTTGACACATAAGACATGAACCTTCTTACCCATGTCCATGTGCTATCTCCTCTGTTGCAGCCACCGCTACCATTTTTTTGGTATTTTTTAAATTTGAAATTTGTTAATGTTTTGAAAGGTTATTTTAAAAAATTATATGGAGGGAGCGTCTATTGTCACTTCACCACTATTTGATTGAATATTAAGTAAATTTTAATTGTTCAATAAATATATAAACACTAAAATTTAAAGTAGATAATACTAATGACCAACAACTTGTTGTGTCTGATAATAACTTCTTTTCTAAATCAAACTGCTTAAACATAGTAAGTGAAGTTGGCATTGGTCATATTTATTTAAGTGAACTAATAAATATTTAGTGTGTGTTAAGATTAATCCTTAAGAAGATATCTTTATGTATTCTTCATTATATTTAAATGATTAGAGTACTCATTATAATACTTTAAAATCACTAATGTTCTATTATCATATGGAATAAAATTTCTAGATAGATTAAAACCATTAACTTAACCGTTAGAAACTGAATCTTCAGCAGATTTGAGAACTCATGGAGAAATGTGATTGAACTGACTAAGGTATTTCCAAAACTAAAGAATGAAATTCACAAATAAATATTTAATCTTTATCTACCTTATTATTCTATATTATCTATGACATACTCAAAGGCCTAGACTTTAGCACGTCTGTCGCCCCCAATGTTGTTTCTTTGCTCCTGGATGTAAAGCTGACAAAAAGAAGAAAAGTGTTTTTTCGCACTGAATCTGCACTCATTGGCCCTTAAATTAGAAATTTGTTCTCAAATCATCACAAAATATTCACTATTCAGGAGTTTAATTATTACCAATCTGCAATCAATTCAGAGTACTGTTGCAATTAAACTTCTATATCTACGTGATTTAAAGTCTCCAAGGAATATGTTGTGGTTTCAATACGTTTTGAACATTTTCGAAGGAGATCGTGCCTATTGATCTCATTCCATTAAAGAGAACATGAACTTTCGCTTTCAAAGGGAATTCATCCTCATTGTAGTTTGGGGAAGAAGGAAAATATGGCATAAATATTTAATTAAGGATTGCCTTTTGTTCATGAGACTTTTGTGGGGTGGTAACTGAATATCCTAATAAACTAACAGTAAATGGGAAAGGGGTGCAAAGAAATAACTCATATGTTGCTATAAAGTTAGCTTTACCGTAAGTTGAAAATCTAACCTATATTCGCCAAAAGAAACTTCTGCTAATGATTTTGGACTTAAATTCATGAAGGAACATAGCTGGCATGACTGGTCTTGTTAACCGAGACAATGGAGTTAGGACCCCAGTTGTAGAGATCACTTGCAATGAGCTGACATATGATAGAAAAATACTTTCCCAATTCATTCTTACCTTTAATGAACCTGTTTTGAAGCCAAAACTATTTTTTCTATACTTTCATATGCACAAGGCATAACTTAACAAGTAATGCTACGTTTGATGGGTTTTTCAAATTCTTCCCAAATCAGAATGTCTCTAAACGAATAAACAATACAATTAGGCCCGTTGTCACTCAGTTGCTTTTAACGCATGTCTTCAAGCCTTACTTTTTCATAGCAACAAGTATTTCAGTTAGAGGTTCAAATACTAAGAACGATACGGAAATAACCTTTGCGGTGGATATCTGTGAGAACTTGGTAAATGCTTTAACTTGTCTCAAATAAAATAACAAATCTTGTAAATTTCTACAAATTATTATGGAATCTCCTCTTTATAGCGCAAAATATCCTTGCGGTGAGGATTGAAAGGAATTAAACATTGAGATATCAGCTGTAACATCTTTTTTTTTTGTATAGGGATTAAATATTCAGTGAGCATTTTCTTGATATCTCTTCTTAAGTTAGCTTGAGAATATTATCAAGCTTTACTTGGTAAAGCTTTCTAAAAGGTTAGCTCAAAATCTCTATTTAATTATACGACTATGGAAAATTGAACTCACCCTAATAAGTTGCACAGGAAGAAATGTCCCTAAAAAACTCCACAAAATATGCACTAGTATATGTGTAAATTCTAGTAATTGGGGCGAACGATAGAATCTACAACGGTTAAAGTAATTTCGCCAATAAATCCTACATAGCCTAGAAGAGTAATCAAACAACATAAAAAAGTGAACTGACTTGACCCGAACTAATCCCAATAAGAAATAAATGATTTGACCAACTAGACTTGAACCTGCTTACCCAAACTGATGTTATCACCCATAGAGGGGAGGTTAACGTCAATGTAGATGTTGAATTTGGATTTCTTGAAATGAGTCTGGTGTGTTCATTTTATGTAGTTATTTTTGGGATATTTTGTACTCATTTTTGTAGCCTTTTATGCTTTAAATACTCTATTTTACCTTGAAATCCTATTACTAGAGTTAGGAGCGATTTTATCGATTTTGTCACTTGTAATAAGGATTCTTTGAGACGAGGTAATTGTTGAACATTTAAAGACCTTGAAGACTCCATTTTGAAGACCATGAAGACTTTTTAAGACCCGAAGAAAGGAAGAGGAGACTACAAGAAGACCAAAGAGAAGAAGTCACTTGAGGGCAGATACACTGGCCGTCGCGAGTCGCAATGGATGTGTCGCGAGTCGTGACGGCCATCTGCCCAGATTTACTTGTTGGGATTTTTGTACTATAAATACTCATCACTTTTCTCTTTCTTCTCAACTCCTTCTCCTCGATTTCAGGGCGAAAGAAAACCCTAGTTTCTTTCATTTTCTACCTTAGTTCCTTCTTGAATTCATGTTTGATTTCCTTTTGTTAATTAGTATGAACTCTAGTAGCTAAAC
>JAULKM010099861.1:0-10710 GCA_032355605.1 Rubia tinctorum
CAGTACAATATCCGTTCGTGCTACGATCGATTCCTTGATCTGGATAACCAAACTTTGTCCTGGGTCGTGGTTGTGGACAGCATGGTTTTGTGGCACTTCATCGTTTCTTCATCCGAGGAGGAGAAATTGGTCGCCGACATATTCATGCTGGAGAATCAGATCCCATGTATCCTCATGGTTGAGACGCGCAAGGTGCTGGGATTAACTTTTAACAATGCTTCAGATGCAGAATTGCGCAGTGAATACTACTATTTCTGTGCCAAGCATTCTCCATTGAAGTTAACCTCAGATTCTGATGCCAAACAAGCTGCCTTCCAAATGAACAACCACATCCTACACTTCATGTACCAGCTGATCATGCGAACTGAGGGCTTTCCGAATGAGGAAGATGACTCTCCAACTTCAGTAGAAGAACCCGAGCCACGTTCTGGGGATGGTCATAGGTTCAAGGTGCTTCCAAACGTGGCTACTGATTACGCGGCTGAGATTTACTACCATGTGGTTGAGGAATTCAGCTCTGCAATGGAGAAAGCGGAAACTGCTGGACTCAAGGCTACCGGAAACATTCACATGGTTTCTCAGCTCTTGCAAAAATTGGAGAGGACTCTCCAGCTTGGTCAGTACTACAACAAATTCCATGTGTTTTCAGGTGACAAAATCGAAATCCCTTCAGTTTCGAGGCTAGTACTTATTCTTAACGTGCAGTTCAAACCTCTTCCTGATGGCCATGGCATTAGAAACATCAAATTTGGCAAAACTGAGGATGGAAAGGCGTTGGAGTTTTGGCTGCCGGTGATCGAGATGCGACCCAACTCAGAGGTTATAATCAGGAATCTGGTTGCCTATGAAGCCACAATGTCTGATCATCAGTTGCCTGAAGGGTCAAGCCGGCTCCGGGAGTTCGTAGACTTGATGTGCGGCCTCATAAAGTCGGAGAAAGATGTACAGCTGTTAAAGGATGCAGGGATTATGAAGGTTGATGGGAAGCTTCAAAATCAACAAATTGTGGACATGTGCAGTGGGATTAGCAAGTCAGATGCAGAGCCTAACCATGACTCCGAGGTTGGCTCCACAGTCAAAAATGCAAATGATCATTTCAACAAAACCAGATTCGTCAAGTTCTGGAGAGGATTTATGAAAGTTGTTTCAATCGGGGTGATGATTTTCAGAGCATTGTTTCCATTTTTTATCGTCATATTTCTTGGTTTCCAATCAGCTTGTCAAATATTTGACTGCCGAGTCGGACCCAACAGGGTGGCTGCTGCGAATCTTTATTTCGATGACCCCAAGGCTAAAGCACTCATGCTACCCAGGAAACTTCTTCCCTATTAGTTTATTTTAAAATGCTCTGTGTTTTTAATGTTCCTCTGCTTGTTTGTGCTTTATTGATGTTCCTCTGCTTCATAGAGTCATTCGTTGGGAGAGAAGGGAGGAGAGGACTCTCCTCCCACAGTCCCACTTAATTTCAAGTGAACTCCACCCGATGAGGTGGACCGTGGAGAATATTGGAATTTTTTTTTAATATCATCTTTTCCAATAAGCATGTGTCATGCTTCTCTCTTATTTGTATACGCAAAATATTGAAATGATCCTATTATTTCATGAAATTTCAATACGATCCTGTAAAATCTGAAAGTACTATTATAACCCAAACTTTTGCATCAGATGTGCCGATATAATCTTCTGACACTATTCCGGTATTGACCGGTTAATTTTCGGCGTTGACCCAATTGTAAAAGATGAAAATACCCCTCATATGAAATCTGAATTTTTTGAACCAAATTATCCCTAGATGATGTGGCATTTTCGTTGATTAAAAATGCATTTCAATTAAAATATTGGATTATTTTATTTCATGCTCTTAACCGTAGTACGTTCTCCACTCCCGCACCAGCCATAAGTTCACTGTCGACTCCGGTTCTGCTTTACTATGGGTTCTGGCCGCTTCAGGGTCGGTCGTTGCGGTCTTCTTCTTCAATGTTTGACTTGATTCCTAGGTATGCCGTAGTCTTTAATTTCGTGAACTGTATGAAACCTAGGTATGATTTGGGGGAATTAAAAGTTGTGGTATTGTGGGCATATTGTTTGAGAATGGTTTGAAAAGAGGTTATGTTGTATTGTGGGCATAATGTCTCGAAATGGTTTGGGAATAGGTTATGCACCCATTTGTCTTGCGTCTGATTTGTTGAAATTGGAATGTTAGGGGTTTTGTTTGAAATTGCTATTATTTTTGGTTTCGATCCCTACCTAGGTTTTGACTATTACGTTTGGTTCTGTTGTTGATTGGATTTTGATGTGGTACTGTAATTGTTTGTCTAGAAGTGCTGTAGTGTGAAGAGAAACCAATGGAGCCATCAAGCTGTAGTGTGAATAATTTTAGTTGGAAAAGTGTGCTTTGCAAGGTGTGGGGGAAAGAAACTAGTGTTTTTATGTCGAGAAGTGCGAAGAATCCGGGCATAATGTATTACCGATGCATGAAAGATGGATTCCAGCAGTGGGTTGTGATTGATGTCGTTGAGTCCGGTCGTGGTAGTGGCGTTACCCCGATTCATCCCCAGTCCGTTGTTCGAAGAAGGGTGATGAAAGTAGGTCCTCCGACTGAGGTGGTTGCAGTTGAAGTGGCTGGTCCAACTGAAGGTGTTTTAGCAGTCATAAATGATTGTAATTGTCCCCTAATCCTAAGGGGTTTGAAGGCATTGAATTTAGTGCTACTGGGGGCTAACTTGGTATTATTGTTGTTTTTTGTACTTGGTAGGTGCTTGGCGTGGGATGTCTAGTGTGGTGCAGTTCATGATCTTGTCGCAGTACTGTTTGTTGTATTTTGAAGGAAGAATTTGAACGTGGTTAGTGCCATTTTGGTTGTTTGGTGAACTTGTTCTTGTTCGAACATCTTGTATTTGAGCAATGTTTCAGTGGAAATATGATCCAATGTACTTAAACTAATTCTTCATTAGGCCCTATCTACCTAGAATAGTAGTGATCAGTCTGTAATTGTCTGCACCTTAATCAACTCTTACTGCAAATTAGCATAGAGGAGAGCATGTAGTTTAGATAAATAATTAGATTGTTCATACACAATGTGTTCAAAATAGTTCTTAATTAACTTCCAAAAACTTCGTAATAAACATCTGGAATGCATCCAAAATGCCTCCTAATAAACATCCCAAATACTTCCTAATGAACATCGCTGGAATTAGAAAAGCTAGATGGTGACCTGTATCTGCAAGATTTCTACAGGGTAACAGTTCTAACTGGTGCAAAGTCCACAAAAGTAAGAATGAAAGTTACTAGCTAGTTGATTGCAACTAAATCTACAAATATTGTATCCAAAAGGCAGGTACGGATGATCATGCATAATTATTTTCCAACAGTACTTGCTTCTTCCCTTGTTACCCCTGTCTCCATAGGTGGGAGTGATTTACTTCTACCATCCTGTGATGAGTCTTCAAGCTAGGATGGTTGAGTTGGCTGCGAGCTTGAAGGCCTTGGAATAATTATGGATCTGTCGGTGAAACTTGGAGCTAGTGACATGCCCATCAATTTCGCAGCCTTCTCGCTGAACAGGAAAGACTTGCCCCAAAGCATGATTTTGAATCCCTCCCTTCCCACTCCTAGTCGTTTCGGCTTATGATCCTGCTTTTTAGAACACATGTTAAGGTTAATATGTTGAAGAATTGGTAATGTTTGTATGACCCTGACATCTATTTTTGAACATTACTTGAGAGATAATAGCTGGGTTAACAGTTAGGATTTTCTCTAGTATGGCCTTGTCGCTCAGGTTAATGACACCAAAGTTCAGTTCCTGTCACAAAACAGAAGAAATTAGATGGTGGGTTAAAATATTTGTCCGCATTTGAAAACATGATGTTATTAGAAAAAGGTAACTTGAGGTGTGCATTGGCGGGGTATAATGGCCACGGTTGCATCACTTTGTTGAGTTGTAGCACCCATATGTGGGTTATTATCTTCAGCATCCACAACCAGGACCTCATATGGACTTTCATCCTCGTTGTAACTCTCCACCACATCCCCTTGCCAAACAGGGGCATCGACTAATTTCTCCATATCTGCGACCCTATCCCCTGGAAGAGTAGCTGCTAACTGAACAATACTTGCAGCCCTAGTGACCACCTCATAATCAGGTATATCACCCTTCCTTTCTGCCATAACAGCGACATTCGTGAAGACATCATTATCACTATTTTCACCGGTCTCAGCCACGTAGACATCCTCACTTATCTTATCAATTGTCTCCGCTGAAAAGAAAGGTTCAGTCAAAATAACACAGTCACCACTCTTATGAGTACCGTCGCCCACAGCAGCTCATGAGAACCGTTTTCAACAAACAAATCAAGAACACCATTTTTGACATATTCATCACTTCTCACAACACTTAAGGGAGGTATAGTTGGAGACTTATCCGCTGGTTGGCTAGCCAACTCCAATTCAATGATGTCTAGCGACCATCATGTTCTCAAAGTCCGGGTTCTCGTCGGGAAATTCAGCATCTGGTTGGCACTGCTTATATTCAAATTGAGTTGTTAGAAGTGATTTTAGAGTAGTAGTAATCTCATCTAAGGGTAAAATCGCAGGAATACCTAGAATAGATGCTCTTGGTGTTCATTCAAACGACGGTTGGCTTTTTGTTTCTTTCGGGTGGCCTGAACATGTTGCTCTGTCAAAGGACTGGAATTGGTGTTTGCATCCCCCTTCCCATTTTTCTGGTTAAGTTTATTGTCCGCTTCGGAGCAGTACTGCCTCGGGTCCTTCCCATTGTAGGCGGACGGGTTCCACTACTACTACCTTGAGTGTTTGTCGGCATCGAAGTCTCTGGAATGACCTATAAAATATATATTGGGCATCGAATATCATAAAATTACGCAATCGGTTTGATGTTATAATGGAACAGTGGTGAAGTTATTTACCTGAGAAGGCGCGACTCTATTCTTCTTAGCCTGTTTATTTTCTTTAGGCGTTGGACCACCTTGACACATTTTCTTGTTGTGCCCATAGCCTTCACAAGTGCTACATTTGTGTGTTTTTGACCTGGTCCGATCAGCCTCCCATTCCTCTTTCGATCTCTTCATCCCGGGCCTTCCAACCCTCTGGTGTAAAGCATGAGGATTGTAGTCTTGAACCCGATCAGCTGACCAAAACGCCCTATGTATGACCGGATTAATCTTATGATGGTATGCCTTTTCAAACTGCGCCTTTGTAAGCATAACGTCACAGTAATCGTGCAGGGGTGCCTCTTGTGCATCAATACAGAGGCAGCATGTCTGCACGGCACCCCGGAATGATCCCATACTCCACAGTCACATGACCTACTGTCAATCCCCACTGTGTAATTTGTCTCACCGTGGACAACCTCAAAAACTGTATCTGAGCAGGGTGGAATGTTACCCTTCGAGCTTATTTGGCTATAATTTTCAATATCTCTTTAGTCCTCGGATAAACAACTGTTTCCTAGGCTTCACATTTCTTGGACCTTTCATCCAGCCGTTTCATCATCTTTATCCTCAGCCCTTCCATAAGTGCCAACATGGGTTTCTCCCTCAATTTTCCCAACCAATGGTTAAAAGATTCTTCCGGATTGTTCGTGACGTTGTCACATTTCAGGCGCTTGCAGAAAGCATACCGGCCCATAACGAATCCCCAAGTCTGTCCAAATACACGTACGCCTCTTCGGACAGCTCCCTGATCCGCTCCATGGCCCTTTTGAAGTCCCTGATGTTGTATGATTTAAACAAGCATCACAGGATACAGATAAGAATTATTACGTCCGATTAAAAAATATAGCAATCAGATTGCAGGTAGCATAAAACCTTATAATTGCATGATTACCTTAGAAGCTCTCCAAAAAATCTTCTTCAAAACACCTGCGGGCCATTTCTGCAGGAAGTTTGCGTGGATATGCTGACTGCATTTCCTTTGAGTGGCATGGGGAAAAATTACAGCAATAGCCTCCCCTAGACCCTACAGAAAAACATATGGTGTCTTAGCCTTAATAAGCACTTAGTAACTCAGCCGTAAAAATTACAGTACCTCAACTCCAAAAATGTACAGTAAACACAGCCTCAACACAAAGAGTTACTCATCGTAAATTTGCACTTAGTCAATTAGCCTTAGAGGATCACATCAGCACTTTATTAATAATTACAAGGTCATATAAGCACATACATAAAATTTACAGGGGTAGAACAAGAGATTGACAAAGATTAGAGGGTTATATGAGAGCATTAGTAAATAACATAAGGCTAGATCAGCATATTTATAAAAACTATAGGGTCATTTCAGAACATAGATGAAAACTGGAGGGTCATTTCAGAATAATGACATTGACAAAGATTTGTTGGCAAGTTCTGATCATCAGCACAAAATGGTTGAAAATATTACTCATCGAATAACTACTTCACTAAAAACAACAAAAAGATAATTCATGCATGACATGAACGGGAATTTTATCTTCTGACGCTCGGTCATAAAGGTCCACGGTCTATCTTCTGCAAAACCCCCAAGAAAATCATCCATCATTCTAAAGAAAAATAACCAGCTATCTTTGGACTCGCTCTCAACATAGGCTACGACTAGGGGATAGAATCCGCCGTCAGGGTCATTTCCTATGACACTAAGGAGCACACCGCCGTACCTCCCCTTCAAGTGACAATCGTTGAACCCGGGGAATGGGCGACAACCATCTAAAAAGCCCCTCTTAACAGCATGTAAATTGAGAAAAATTCTCTTCACAGAGGGCACTTGAATTGATCCATTGGCATACTGTAACATCGCCTTGCTCCCCGGATTACTATTCACCACCTCTACGCAATATCGAGGCAGGGCCCTGAACGACTCACTGTGGTGACCATCTATCATCTCCAAAGCCTTTAGTTTTGCCCTCATTAATTGGTACCTCTTCTGTTGGACCCTGAATGTCAACAAGTGCTCTTCAAGGACATCATTTGAAACTTTCGGATCGCGCTCAACAAACTCATAATTCGCCACGCAATCCAATTTTTGGGTACCAGCACTTTACCTTCCTGCCTACATGTATGCTGCCCAACCAGCCTCTGAATCATAAAGGATTGACAGTCATCCACTACAGAACTATGCAACCTCCATTCACAGTTCTTGTTCTTGCACCTAACTGTTACCCGACATTTCTCGCTTTTCACAATTCCAAACTGAAAGCCCTCCTGAATGGAAAAGTCGACTAACGCTTGCTTCAGATCTTTCCGCGATGGAAACATCATGCCCAACTTCAAGCACACCCTCTCACATTGCCTCGTCTCGAACTACTCCCTATTATGACACTTTCTCAGAGGGTGAAAATTAGCTATATCATCAGATTCTGTATCATGACCTGATGCTGCTTTTCTTTCAGCATCTGCAATTTCAGCTTCAGAATTGTCGTCGAGTTCTATCTCTGAGCCTTCTTCCGTGTACCGGTATATCCAATCTGCCTCGTCATCCAACACTGCCTCGTCATCCAACACTGCCTCATCCTCAGATTCGTCGACGTCAGTCTCATCTTCACTGCTGTGGTCTGAGGCGTCGATGTTTACCACAACCCCAAATTGCTGCATATTTCCCATTTACTTAATCTGCATACCTTTGCTGCACTCTGCCTACCCTTCAACTCCATCGACAACCTCCCAAAAAACCTCCAGTGACTTCTCATCATCACAATCCTTGAACATGCTATCAACGTCCTCATCACTGCGCAATAAAATCTTGCACTTCACTGGATGTCAATAGCTTAATGACAGTTGTATTGTCTTCCACAGTTCTGGATCACCAAAGAAGTACTCGATGAAGTCCGATTTCAAAACAACCAGTGAGTATCTATCCTGATCGATGCCTTCAAATACTTTCCACTTATTACCATGACGAAGTGTCATGGTGTAAAAAGCATCCATATCCTCCCGCTGAAAAAAACAAAATCAACAAATCGAAAGTGATTACTCATGTTTTGATTTCCTCCTTCCAATGTTCAACTGAATGAAAATAACTCATGTTTTGATTTCCACAAAAGTGATTTGCTGAAAAGTTACAAACACGTGCCCCTCAAATATGAGTATCTGGTGTTCGATTTAATTTCCAACCTATAATGAATCATTTATGCATTTCCTCTCTCGAAAGTTACAGGCTTTTAAAGATTCAACCAATATGCGCAGTCAAGTAATTTTCCAGAATAGTCATGAACTTTTCACTTCTAATAAGTGGAATAACATGCCATTAACTCACATCTATGAAAGGTAATTGGCTTTTGCTCTATTTCTATTCCATGTTTGTTGACAAATAATGGTATTTGTGGTACTTATTATGATAAAAATAAATACCCTTCCTCAGCCTTGCCAAATTTAAATCTATTGCTATAACAGAGCATTAGAATGTCACCCCCAGTTCTCAACAAACAAATTTTAAAAAAAACCCAAACACTTACTTAAAAACAGTAATGTGAGCTCAGCATCAGTACCAAAACGAGGAAAATCAATTGCACGTCATCTTAAAATTACTTTAACAGCAAACAACACGAAGATATTGACTACATACATGAAAAATTAAAAATGGACAAAAACCCTATTCAAATACCCAAAAACCCTAACCAATGACCAAAGTGAAAGAAATTCAAAAAAAGAGGCAGCGATTAAATAATAGCATGCAAAGAATATGATGATTCACTGCGAAATTCGGTCAGAGATTACCATTGCAAATCCGGCACTGTTTTCTCAAACTGAATTCCTCTAAAGACCCGTCCAACTTCGACTAAAGCTGATACCAGGCCACCACTGCACAACTCCGTCCAACGAAACATCACAGACAACTGGCCGGAATATGGCGGACCAGTCCGACTAGGTACAAGGGGTGGGTTTCGGGTTACCGGTTCGAGTACCCTCGAAAGAGAAGACAGATGGGACGGAAAATAATGGGGTAATATGGGAAACAAGAGGATTTCATGTTAGATGACAAGAGAGGATATAAACGTCATTTCCAGTTTTTAATTTTTCATATTTTTTTAAACTCAGGGTATAATCGTCTTTTCAATTAATCCCGGCCAAATTATTGTTTCTTGGGTTATATTAGCACTTTCAATCAAATATTAGGGCTATAATTGCACTTTCAAATTTTACAAGGTCATATTAGCACATTCGACCAAAACATAGGGTCATTTCAACACTTAACTCTATCTTCTATCATGGTATCAGAGCAAACCTAATCCAAAACATTCCAAAAATTTTAAACCCTCTTCCCTACTCCAGGTCGGCGGCCGCCTCCCCCTCTCTTTGGCCGATCAAAATTTTCATCTCTTCCCCTCTCCGAAATTAAAAAATTTCCAACCACTCTAAGCCTTCATCATGTCTGAAGAAAAACTCTCATATAGTACCTTACTCCACATGATGACGATCAAGCTTTCATCGTCAAATTTTCTTCTGTGGAAGCGCCAAATCGGCTATGTTCTCAAGCCTAAAATTGTTTGGATTTCTGGATGGATCACGTTCCTATCCGACGAATCCTCCTCTACCGCCGGTCGGCTCCTTCTCCACTCACACGTTCGCGGAGGCCGTCTCCTCTCCCTCCAGTGGTGCCGCCAAAATTTATCCAATGGGGGTGTACCAACAAGCAAAGGCAGAATATGATCAATGGATAGAAGAAGATCAGCGTGTCTGCAGTATTCTCTTTTCTTCCATGTCACTAGAAGCTTTGGCAAAGATTCTAGATTGTGCTACTTCTGAAGAAACTTGAGATAATGTTCTGGCGATATTTCATGACAGCAGTGCTTCCACCATTCTCCGTCTTCGTGCAGATGCTCATGGTATACGCAAGACTAGTACAGTTCATAAGCTTCATTTGAAATTTAAAGAAATTTTTGAGAAATTGGCTATAATCACCTGTTAGAAATGATGATCAGATTATTTGGTTCTTGACTGCCCTTGGTATCGATTTTAAAGATTTTTCCTGCACCATTAAATTAATTCTTCGCCAACTCCTTTGTATGCCAGTGTTTTATCCCGTGCCAAAAATCACGAGGCTTTTCTGAGGAATTTTCAGGGAAATCAGAACCTGTAGTAGCTCCTGCTGCGTTCACGGCATGAGATTACCCCTCGGCCGGCCATGCATGGGATCACGTGCCAGCGAGGGACGACAGAGCGTTTGGTTCACGCGCCGCCAAGGGCAGTGGTGGACGACGTGGCAGCCGATCTGCTCATGGGCAGTTCTCGGCTGGTTCTGGACGTGGGCAACCACACTATACCTGGTGTGGTTGTCCCGGTCATTTTTCTGCGACTTGTTACAAGATGTTGGCTCAGACTGGTTCTCAGGGTCGTTGTACAAAGTCCACTCATCTGGGTGAAAATTTTCAGTCATCCATGCAGCTCGACCCATGTGCTCGTCACTCTGATTGGTACATTGATTCTGGTGCCTCCTGTCATATGGCATCATCTGCTTTTGGTTTGGAGACTGTGACTTCTTATTCGGGTAATTCTTATGTCTCTAATGGTAATGGTGCTTCTATTCAGATTTCTCATATTGGTGCATCTAAGATTTCTGATGATTTGTACTTATATGATGTTTTGGTAATTCCTGAGATTACTAAGAACTTGTTGTCCATTAGTAAACTGACCAGATATTTGAATGTTTTTGTCACTTTTGATGATCGGAACTTTGTTATTCAGAACAAAGTTTCCAGGGAAGTCGTGGGCAGGGGCCACA
>JAULKM010099862.1:0-10710 GCA_032355605.1 Rubia tinctorum
TTATAGACGTACCCTGCGGGCTAGACGTTTGTAGAGAAACCTTGTAAGTGTACCATGCGGGCTAGACGCTTATAAGTTGAGTTGAGTGTACCCTGCGGGCTAGACGCTGCAATTTGTGAATTTATTTGAGTTGGGCGAGATTATCAAATAAATAAAAATTTGATTTTCCGCAAGCCAGAGTTTTCGCAAGGAGATTCATATCAATAATACTATTATACTGTCAATAAATTTACAATACAAACAATTCATATTCATTAAACAATTAACTTAAAATTAGCAAAAAGAAAGATATAATTTACTAACTTACATATTAGCTTTTTTAAAAATAGACTATACATATTAGCATTAAAATCCCACATCATATCTTTTATTAGCAGTTTTTAAAAAATATTTTAAAAGGCCCATTAATACTTTTGAATTTTATTTGAAACATTTGAACATTTGAACATTTGAACATTTGAAATCAAACTACTAACCAATTTAGATTTCATTTGATTTCGTGTTATATAAAGTAGTAAATACTTGATAAGAATAATCCCCTCCGGAAAAGTGCAATTAGATAGGGATAGAGTAGATATACTTTTGCCTAGAATAATGAGCTTCTTTTTAATGAATTAAAACAAAAGATCACCGAAAAAAATTGCCTTCAATAGTGGCTAATTTGGCCCACCTTCGGCTTTACTTTAACCCCAAATGGTTAAACGGCGTCGTTACAATACACAAAAATGATGTCGTTTTGACTACTCGGGGGTTTAAAAAATTAAAAATAAAAACCAATACTTAAACGACTTCGCTTAAGTACCGAGTAAAATTTTTAAAATTTTTATAACAGGTCATCTTCTCCGGGAAATAAGTGGCGGAAATGGGAAGAATTTCCAATCGGTGACGATTCACCTAGTACTACTACCTTAGTCATCGAATCCTAGAGTGTGCTTGCGCACCCCCTTACCCCCTAGTTCCGCCCCTGTTTTGTACTACTATATAAAAAAATGCGACGATCCATTTGATTTCAAAGAGAAGTGGAATTCAGTGATTCCAACATGCAAGCTGAAAAATCATTCATGGTTTTAACAGTTGTATTGTATCCGTGAGAAATGGAGCACAACATTCAGCAAAGATATCTTCCCCACATGAATTCTATCATCATGGAGAAGCAAAATCACCAACTCATATCCTTCAATGCCAATAATACAACTTCACCCACTCACTTATTTGAATTCTTCAAGTAAACAATCACAGAATGACACCGAGAAGAAACAAAAATGGAAAATACATGGGCAAAAAAAATTCAAAAACTGACCGAGAAACATGTATGACTACATTTTACTTAGATGAGAAGAAGTAATATTTTTCTTACAACTAGAACCCGTTAATTAAAATTATGAATTTGTTTCATGTAACTTCACTGATTTTGTAGATATACAATTTGTTAACTTAAATTATGAGTAGTATTAATTACCTTACAACATGTACTCAAACCTATATAGAATGAATAAATATTGTGTATATTCTGTGTAAACTCTGGTTTGGTTAAGCATGTTGCAAATGTGTACACGCTTGCATTTTACAAAATCTTTGAAACACAAATTTCTATTGCCATGGCAACAAAAGTGTAGGAAGTATCTGCATACTCATTCACGCAAAAATTTCAAGTAAGCCTTGAACACGATGACACAACTATCAAATAGGTTAATACTAAAATGAAAATGGACTGGTAGAAGTTAAATGTGACTGAAAGTGGTTTGAAGTGTCAAGTATGCTATGCTTTCAAATTCTTAGAGTTTTTCAACTCAATTATATCCTTGAGATCCCAGAAAGGTACATTCTCAAGAGATGGAGAAGGAAGGCCAAAACAGATATATGGGACAAGATGCTAGGACAAACCAACCATCAACTTGAAAACAACAAAGGTGTAATCAATGGAGGCATCATGTGTCAAACAAATGCTACAATTTAGTTATGAAAATCAAGGAAACTCATAATCTAGAATTTTCCAAACTCAAAATCTAGAATTTAGAATTTAATCATGCTCAGAAAAAATTGAAGAATTTGCAACTTCCAAGACGAGGGCCATTGAGCAATCCTCCACTAGTAGCCAAAACAACTCAAAAATAATATGTGCACCAAAGGTACTTAATCCATCCTCGGTAAAGACAAAAGGATGAGGAAAAAGGTTGAAGTCAAGTTTAGAAAAGAAAAGGCCAAAACCGGGGAAGAAATTTATTGAATTTGACATAAAAACACCTGTTGTAAACCAAAAGTCTACGTTGTATTTATTTTCTTGTAAATTGTATTTTTTAGCCTGAATGATGATTTGTTTGAGATAACTTTAGTTTATTATATTACTCAACAGAGCAATGT
Source organism: Rubia tinctorum (assembly GCA_032355605.1). Lineage (NCBI taxonomy): Eukaryota > Viridiplantae > Streptophyta > Magnoliopsida > Gentianales > Rubiaceae > Rubia > Rubia tinctorum. The sequence continues at coordinate 2,362 of JAULKM010099862.1, forward strand.
AGGACGATGTTGTATTACTTTTCTTACACATTAGATGTTTTAAAATAAATGATGCGTTTGTTTGACATAACTTTTGATGATTATTACTCAATAGAGTAACATAGATACGATGTTGTATAACATAGATTAAAACTAGAACTTCTTATCTTGTATCTTGCATTAATTTCACATAATTTCAATCATAATAATAAATATCAACTACATGTACTACATTATAAACGTATAACTTCACTTACGATTAGTTATTCTTAACATAGATGCTACATTTGTTTCACATAGTTTCAGTGGTGTGCAACGCTCAACTGGATCTGGTAAATAATGAAAAAGTACTTGTACAACTTGCATATTATAGTCCACAAACTCCATGGCTTAATCTAAACAACGTATTTGTTTAACATAAACATAATTTGAATCCATTATCAGTCATTTATTAAATCAGTCAAACAACATCAAATCATAAAATTCAAATCATCCACAAACTAATCACAGCAATGTCAAATCCTACAAACAATTTCAACAATGGAATGAACAATTCATATTCCATCCAACCACCAATCAATAATTCATTAAAACAATCCAATCACCACAAAATTGTAAATAATAATTGTTCATCTGTAACCATCATCTTCAACAATCCAAGTTTAGATCATCTTCAACAATCCAAGTTTAGATCATCAATCCCCTCAAGTCCAAGAAGTAGGCAAAGATCTACGGGTGTTCTTCATAAAATCAGCAACCATCTTATCAATCAGCTCATGAGTCCTAGGATTGTCCATCACCCATAGAGCTGTCATCATAGGCTTAGAATCTCTATTAGGGATGGCAGTGAGACAGGTTTTGGTAAAGGTCCACCACGTATCCACGTATGGACGTAGTTTTTGTGGGGGTGAGGCGGGTATGAGTATGAAAATAGATAGCAGTCATGGGTAGTGGGGCGGACATGGATATTAGTTCATACTCGCTCCACCCCCGCCCCATCCCACTATACCTTTTATGTACACACTAATTTATTGTGTAATAAACTATCATTTATCCATCATGTACATGTTTTACTTATAATATTTATTAAAATTATTATTAAACTTTTAATATTAAAATTATTAATTTTAAAGTAAAATTTAGGCATTTTTTTGGAGATATAAATGGGGTGAGTAAAGTGGATTTGAAGTGGTTATGGAGACCCTAGTGGGTGAGGGGGCGGGTGGATTTTAGATTATAACCGATGGGGCAGGGTGGATTTTAATATTGTACCCGTCATAGGTAATAGGGCGGGTATGAGTATGAAAATTTTAGGTGGGCTTGGGTATGGAGATAACATAATTCGTACTCGCCCCACCCCATTGCCATCCCTAATCTTGAATAGTGTCTTCTCTCACTACCGGACTTGCGGTTGCCTTCTCCAAATTCTTCACAAAGTTCTGAGTAACAACCTCCACGTCTCACTTAAATAACATGCAAGACTTATGCACGGCCTAAGAACAAAAAAAAAACCAATAAATAAACAAAACCGAACATTGATTAAAAAAAACAAACACTCACACACAATATCAGTAACTATAGCACACTAAATGATAACCTATGCAATAGTTAAGTATACAAATGCATCTCAATAGCTGTAAAAAACTTACACTGGTAGCAGATCTATTGATACCCTCCTTGGACATAAATTAGACTTGAATGGGGTACTTGATATATCCCGGCTCCTGAACGTTAAAAGTAAGAGTACTGACCTGTGGAGTTTAGTCTCTCTCGTACTCAAAATTGTAATTTTCTTTTAAAATACCATCTCTCCTCAATGGATGACAATCATCCTCAATCATTACTCCTCTCCGTACCCCATCCCCCTAGTACCTGAGCCCACTTAAACAAACTCAAACTACTCCAGTGCATATATAAAGGTGCTCTAGTGGAGTCTCGATGGACTCTAAAAGGAAAACTATAATAGAACTAAAAAAAAAGACAAAGACACAACCACTCATCGATGAAACACTCTCTGTTCCACGACTAAAATTTTCAACACCTTCACGTAGACGTTGAAGCACATGGTTACACCAATCATGATCCTTAATCAACTCTACATTCTCCAGCGCTCCAACCAGTTTCATATCAATAATATTTCTACTGGATGGAGCAAGAAAAGTGCACTTACAGTACATAATAAAATATCTATTAAAAAAACATCACCCTCACTCAATTTCTTAATTTTTAACAAGGTAATAGATGAGATATTAGCATGGTTATCAACTCTCATCTCAAATCTTCACCTCTCCTTCATCTCAACATCCTTCTACAAACGTCCACCATTATTTTTCACAACATGCACAAAACCTTAAGGAACCCTCAGAATGTTGAATATGTCAAACATGTCGTCAGGGCTAATAATGTACATGTAAGGAGACACTTCTTGTACATAGCCAACATGATCAAACATGTCCATCAACAAAGGAATGATCCCTGTAGGTAAAGACAAAATCTAAAAATCAAGAATTGTGCCAAAACCGATATCTTTGACATCCTGCTTCTGCTGTGGAGTTAAGCATCTCGTCAAACTATTCAATTTTGAAGGAGAGCAACTACTAGAAAATTTCTTCACAATCCTATAATCAAATAAGAATATCTATGAGTTAAATACTGATATATGCAACATTTATACAAACTAAAGCAGTTTTTATTATAATATAAATAACCAACAACAAAAAGAAGCCTACACTCACACATTAAATAAGTAACTACTACGCAATGAATTCTAACAAATGCAACATCTACAATAAAAATGCAGTTTATATTATAAACTCAAACCAACAAGTCAAATAAAGTATGCATATTGCACACTGAATGATAACATATGCATCATTTAACTAAATAAATGCAATTCGTAATTAAAGATAAACAAACAGCAACAAAAAGATACCACACACTCATAGACAATAGTACTAACTTCTACACAATAAATGGTAACTTATGCACGGTTTACATTACACATACAGATCTCATTAAAAATAATACCAGCATACACACAATATTACTAACTACTACACATTGAAATCAAAGTTATGTAACATGTAAACAAAACAATACACATTTTAATAATAAAAAACTAAATATAAAATTCTAAAACACAAAAACACAAAAAGCTTACATGTTGCCCTCATCATCAACACGTTCTAAAAATTGCTTCTTGATCCTATTCCACGACTGCTTACCAAAACCAACTTATTTTCCACCTTCATAATTCTCCATGGCGTGTCGTTTTTCTTTTCTTGAGAATGAAGTTGACACATTCTCAGCTTTCCTCTTGCTCCCATTAACACTCTTCTCCTACTTGTTTCCTTTACCTCTCTTCTTCATCTTTGGCGTCTTTTGTCTATCAGACGACTTATTCTTGGTCTTTCTTAACAACTTCTTCTACTCCACAAGGGACTTTTTTTATCAACAACTTTATTCTTTTCCTCCATATATTTGTTCTTCTCAGCCACACTCTCATCAACAACACTATCAGCTCCAGTAACATCATCTTGAACATCAACATCATCGAACTCAGGAACGGCGCCCTCAAACTCATCATCATCATCATCAATATCATTATCATTATTTGATTCAAGAACTTGATCCTGAACAGTGGCAACATCGGCACCATCATGAGAATCAAGAAATACATCCTGAGACTCAACTTCATCAACATCATCAAAAGTTCTCTCATTCACTTCTTCATTGTCATTTCGATCAGAATCACTAGAAGTTCATCAAAATTCCTATCAAGATTACCAAGCCTCTCAACCCCAACACCACCAATATCTAAAACAACACAAGCAATTTGATCAATACAATATTATAACACATGCAATATGTAATCAAACAAATGCAACATCAAAGTGGAAAAACGAACTGAAACTCCACCTGAAGCGCCTACAATTTCATTGACTTCACAAACAACATATTCTCTCACTATATAAGAGCTCCTCTCTCTAGAAATTAGTTCTCCACCCTCTCTCTAAAAAAACTTTGCAAACCCTAATTGGTGGGGAGAGTGCTGCCACCAACTCTGGCAGCCTCCCCCCCATCAATCATTACCACCGTATTTAGGCCAACCTCCCTTTATATAAAACTTTCCCCCTGCCCATCTCTCTCAGCCAACAACTGTTGAAGATTTGGCCTTCTCCCAGCCTCAAAAAACACGACGAACAGCCATATCTAATACGACACAACCTTCCATTTGCATCTCCTAGCTTAGCCAGACAGAAGTATACTCAATATCCACCACAGCCAGTTGTGGTCATGGTAGCCACGTGGTGGTCCTAGTGGAGGATATAAAGGTGGCGTCTCCAGTGGTGCACGAGAGGTGCTCAGATGGAGGATCTCAACCGATATTCTCGCCATGGTGTCAGGCCGTAAGGCTGATCAACTGTATTTCTTGAACCGTCGGATAACAGTCTTGAAGGCTCTTGTATGGAGACCTAGAAAATCATTTATCTTTCATGGATCAACGTCAAACCGTCTACCGTTAACCATAGTAGAGAATGACCATCCATCTACTAGCACCATGTTGGAATAAAATTGACACACTTCGTGAAAGTATGTTGCATCCTTGATGGCAAGGATTCCAGAACAATATTGGAATTCATATAGTGACACAATGTTACTGAGCTCTTACTCGTGGTATCATTCAGTTCAATGGCATACAAATAAAGTAACGTAGCATTTTCTAGCAGAGCATTGAACTTTTCAGAGGTTGCAAGATACAAGAACTTGGTAGCATCAAAAGTTGTCACTGATTTCTTTCTCCGTGCAATTTTCTTCTTTCGCCTTGTAGTTCCACCATAGGCAACATATATGGATGTCATGCTCTTAGTATCCAAATTGATGTGAGGGGTGTCCTCGATTAAAGTTGCGGGAAATTTTGAAAGAGTTTGAAGGAAACTGTATGCCCCAAATAGAAAAAGGGTTTATTTCCCATAATCAATCACAAGTTGGAAGGGTTAATCTTAGGGTATTTGGATATAATATTTAGGTGTTATGATATCTCAACTTATATCAAAATCATTTAATGTAATGATTTTGGGGACTTTATTTGGCCAGTGTTGGTTCCAAAATGGATCTCGACGTTGTAACACATTTGTCTCGAAATCAGAAAAATAATGACGGCGGTAAATCTTGTCCATGTTTCAAAGGTCCAGTTTTGGAAGTTAAATCATAAAATTTTAACTTTTATTGTAATCCATTTTTCCTTCACTTAACATGGCGATGCACAATCATAGTAAACTTGATACTGAGTCCCTTGACTTTTACACATTTGTCTTTTTCTGCCACGTAATATAACAACACCACAATGTGTAAATTGACATTACAATCTGATCATCAATCCCAAAATGTATATAAAAAATTACATGTTCACTTATTTTTGGGTATGTAACAGAGACATTTTTAGGTAGCACAGAGGTACAATGTAACCTTTTCCTCGTCTTCGTCCTCTTTATTTCCGTTAGATGAAGAGACATGTCTGAAATCCGACTTCCTTTTGTCTTCCTCTTTTTAACTGTGACTAATGGTTTTTTTACTATAGTAGACGATTTTTTTTATTTTGGAACAACCTCAAAGTGGTGTAATAGTGGAAGATTAGAAGGCGATTTAACTACCTTGTAATGAAAAAAATGACTTCATGTATTACAACAACTGTCTCTCAACTCTTGTAAAAGCTTAAAAAATGCACTCCTCCCCTTCTCCAAAACCCTTGTTCTCTCTCATGTTCCAAAAAATCATTCATATTCCCTCATCCACCCTCAAATATTCATTGTGGGGATTCACCAGCAACACAAGATGGTGACATCTATCACATTCCCCATTGTTTTTTCTCCATGACTCCACCACCATATTTCTCAACCTGTTTCAAATCCTCGCACCACCACCTACACCTCATCTCCACAACACATCTTAGTCCCATCTCGGCTTTTGCCTTGGAATCTGTCGCCATCCCATTGTACAACATCTCCTTTTATGAAGCACTCATTATCCGAAAGGCAGGGGCCAGGTATTCGAGGCATGAAATGGACGGCTAAAGATGGTCGAAAGAGTTGGGGTCAAGGTTGACTTTGTCAATCTGCAGACCATGGAAATGCTTGGACTTAACAAGACAAAAGTAGTTGGAGTCATTTTTGTTAATGCATTGTTTTACTTTTTTTCAATGTGTAGTTATAAATTATTGATTACTAATAATGTTTATTTTATTATTTAATTAATCAGATATACAACTCCAGGATATTTTCTTTTTGTTGATTCCTCTTAGTTTATAATAATTAAATCTTTACTTGAAGGCTTCATTGGTAGACATTCGGTTTATCTTGAATCACCATTTTCTGTAAATTGTGGTCAAGGTTGTAAAGGCAATGCCTGACAATCCGCAAGAAGCCATCTACATGACGTGGATGACTGGGAGACTTCCTCCAACAGATTATCTCTTAACTTTTTCAATATTCATATCATTCAGCATTGTGTGGATTAACATAGTGTTTTGTGAAACTTTAGGGTTTTATTTTCTGAATAGAAGCTGTCGGAGAAGTCATTATTCTTCCATCCACCTTCGGATGAACAAGGTTCAGAGAGAAATGGCATGGAGTATTGGAATGGTTACTTAGAAAATTACTATTTGTGATTTTAGGTAGACATACCACTCAAAATATCTACTTGTTTAGGTTGATGAATTTCAACTAAATCAAACCGTTATAACTAGTTCAAGTGAAGGTATTGTGTACCAACCTTTAGTAACATTAGTGTATAAAAATCCCCAAAGTACTTTCAAATTTAGTTTGCATTTGCTTTGTTTACTTCAATACATTAAGTCTTGATATGTATTCAAGCTTAGCAACATTTGCTTTGTTCACTTTAATGCATTCAAGTTTAGTATGTTTTTCCAATTTTAGTACATTCAAGTTTAAATATACTTCAAGTCTACATTCAAGTTTACTGTGTTTTTCTCATTTTATCTTACAATCAACTTTGTCTTACAATTTGTATATTTGTTTCAGAAACTACTAACCTGTGTGATCATTGTGGAAATAAAGTGCATTTTAGAATACATTTATGTAGCTGATAGCCATATTTTCCGATAACATTTTTGATTGCGTATGTTGTCGCAATGTAAGCATTTAGAGGGTCGATTGGCATTCTTATATCGGAACTCGCTAAATTAATCGATTAATATGAACATCAACTATTCCAAAATGTCAACCAATAAAGGAACGCAACAAACACAAAGTCTAATCAATTCCCAACATCGCAAATCTACCTACTTCCAACATATGATCCAAAATTATAACATCTTGCAATGCCAATTAGTTCCTGGAATTGACTTTGTTTATGAAATCAGAAGTCATTTCTACCGATATCTCCTCGTTAACCTCACCGACTCATTTTGAGGATAAATTTCGATATCGGAAGTGTTTTCTATGCACGGAAATTTTGTCTTTTTTTTACATCGGGAACATAAGAAGACAGTTAAAATAAACGTCATGCTGTAGAATTTTATGTGGTGGTATTACACATCCATTCAACGAAAAGGGTTGGATCCCCAATGGTGCCAGGAACAGTGACTTGTAAACGACTTCTAATTGCTACTTCCACCATTACAAGAAAATTGACCTATTACTCTGGCCCTTTTACCTTGGTTTTTTGGCTCAGATCAAATAACTGAAGTAAAAAAGTTATTTTACCTTGGTTATTTTATTTTTGAAGTAAATAATCTTTTTTCCCTCAGTTATTTTTAACTGAGGTAAATAATATATTTTTACCTCAGTTATAATATTGTAAAAGGTTAAAAAATAAAGTATATAATCTTACTGAATAACGCGCGACGTCGCATATGTTGTCTAAAAAGACCTGCCAAAATAGCATTATAAGTCATTTTCACTGACATGTGATGCAATGGACAACCGACATCGCAGTTATGTAATTGATAAATCTTTTAGAAGTTAAAGTTGAAAAATAGTGACTTTGAAAAAAGTGGAAGTATTATTTAAAATTTTAAAAGGAGAGCTTTGTTATGTTATGATTGAAAATGGTGGAATAAGAGGGAAAACCACAACAACCAACAAGTAAAGAGTTAGTGGTAGAAAAGAAGGAAAAAAATAAAGTCAGGGTCGTACGCTCTTGCCCGTTTTGGGGTTTCTCTCTCCTCCCAATATCCCATCATCGCCATTAATTTAGGGGTATGTAAAAGGACAACTAGTCACTATAGTAGTATCTAGTACTCCCTTTCAAATCCTCCACATTCTACTCTACTTCACTCATACCAAATCACTTCCTTTGCATAGTCACACCAATAAGTTCTCATGCCCTTTGAGGGACAGAGCCTTGATC
>JAULKM010099863.1:0-10710 GCA_032355605.1 Rubia tinctorum
CCGGGTTATAAAATTTATAACTACTACATGTTGCATAATAAAACTTTAATATTACAACAAAGACCTTTTACCTTTTAATTACACTCCGTCTTTCTTTAAACCAAAGAAAAGACCATTTTCCCAAAACTTTGCCAATAATCAATTACAATTTTTTAATATATATAAGTTCTAAAAAATAGAGTTGAACAATAAATGCCTCATTGTACAAAACCGTAAATCAAAGGAAGCACAAAATTGAGAATAACAAAATGTTCGGATTTTTTTGGAGAACTTTTGATAGAAATATGTGTATATATATATATTTATTTATTTGTATAACAAATTCTTTTTAAAATTATTAACTGTTAGACGAGGGCATTTTATAATTATTGAGGCTAATTTGGTCATTTTTATTTATTGCAATGAGATACTTATAATTATAATAGCATTTTAAAAAATTAATCTCAATATATAAAAAATTAATTTTTATATAAATCATATACTTTCATTTATTGCAATGAGATACTCATAATTTGAATGGAGTATTTAACGATTTATAACTAAATTAATTATTTTACTTCACTACTCATATAGTTTCCCTAAGATGACTAAACTTTAAAAAAAATTATTTCCAATTTATTTTTTTTAAAATTAATAATACCAAACGATGGAACTTCATTAGAACTCCACAAGCACTCCACTAGCATATACATAATAAAAATATCACATGAGATCTTGCTAGATTCATCTTTACATCTATTTTTTAAATATTAACTTCTTATGAAGTTGTAAAATATGAACATGTGATTTCATTGATGGTACAAGGGTACAATATATATACATCATATATAAAATCACAAATGGAAAAGGATTCTATCTAAAATACAATAATATTGTAGAATATATGTTACAAAATATCTCCTACACTCTTTCTCAAGTTGGAGTATGAGGATCACGAATGACCAACTTGCCAACTAAAATCTGAAATGACTGTCATCCAAGTGCCTTAGTGAACAAATATGCAGGTTGACTGGAAATCCGAATATATTGAGTAACCACGTCACCAAGCTGAATCAAATCACAAACAATATAACAGCCAATCTCGATGTGCTTAGTTCTCTCATGAAGCACCAGATTGGCTGCAATATGAAGGGCTATTTAGCTATCACAATACAAACGCATCGGAGTAGGATGGGCGACACCCTAAGAACGAAGAAAATACTTGAGCCACAACAACTCACATCAAGCAACTGCCATAGCTCGGTACTCTGCCTCGGCCAAAAAATGAGAAACAGTCTTCCATGAAATCGGAGATTCACCGATCATCACAAAATAACTAGTCAAAGATCGACGAGTAATTAGGCAAGCTGCCCAATCAGAATCACAAAATGCTATAAACTGAAGCAAACTCTTAGCCGACAGAAACAAACCCTGACTAGGATGACTCTTAAGATAATACAAATCTCGCAGTGCACCGTGCCAATTTGCTAGCCACAGTTTCTCCATTAACTGGGCCAGGTATGAACTGAATCGCTAAGCTCTGGATGAGGGATGGTGATATAAATGAGATTCCCAACCAATCGTCGATATTTCGCTGAATCATCAAACATGTGACCATTATATTGCGCCAAATTGTGCTGCTATTCCATTGTAAAATCCGTGGGATTTGCTACAAATAACCCAGTATCCAAAAAATTGTCTAAGGCATATTTCCGTTGACACAGAAACATCTCATCAGGTCGACGAGCTATGTCAATACCTAAGAATTATTTCAGAGCACCATGATCCTTCATATGAAAAGCAGAAGCACAAATACTTCGTGAATTTAGTTATCATCTCCGGAAATGAACCAACAATAATGAGATCATCAACATAAACCAGGACATGAAAATAAACATCATCTCTCAAGTATGAAAACAAAAAGTAATCCACCTTACTCTGAACAAATCCAAAGAGACAAAGAGCCGCAGTAAGTTTAGCAAACCAATTCCGCGGAGCTTGTTGAAGACCAATCTTGCAAACCAACCCAGGCATCAGAAGTGTAACTAGGAGGCTGATGCATATACACATCCTCCTCAAGATCACCATGCAAAAATGCATTGTGAACATCCATCTGATGAAGATCTCGTCCACGAATAGCAGCAATAGCCAAGAAAATACAAATTGAAATCATCTTGGAAACAGGAGAAAATATCTCGGTGAACTCAGTCCCCTCAATCTGACGATTACCAAGGACAACCAAATGAGCCTATGTCCCTCAATAGAACCATCGAACTTGAACTTTGTCTGATAAACCCACTTGCATTCAATTGCCTTCTTACCAAGAGGAAGAGGAGCAAGAACCCATGTATTATTCATCTTGAGTGCATTAATCTCGCCTGACATGGACGCACGCCAATGAAATGGCAATATGCCCCAGCAAAAGTAACTGGATTAACAACATCTGTAACTCCAACCAAAAATCTAAAATGCAAAACAGAAAATTATCACAGGAAACATAATCAGCAGTAGGGTAACGAGTACCTTAAGACACTGAACCATACGAAGTGGGATAAACAAGGGGGTTTATTGAGCGAGTAGCAGTGAAAATTTAATCCTTTAATTTAACAGGAGGTTGACAAAGATGAGTGCCGGGAGGACAAAGTGGATTACTGAAATCGGGCAGCGAGGACGGTGCTAAGAAGCAGGCGGTGGATCGATGGATGGTGTCCATACAATGGACGAAGCTGGTGGTGAGTCTGGCAATGACTGCCGTAACTCGGCTGTAGACAATCATGGCTTGGGAAGAGCTGGACGGTCCTGTCACAGACGGTTTAGTCTCCAAAGGTCGCGTATGCACCAGTGGAGCTGGCCATGGCTCGGAGGAAGACGTTGGCTACATCCGGTCATACGGCTCAGGGAGAGAGTCATCATAAATAGCAGACGACTGAGATGGTAGGGGATTATCAGGTGGCTTCTTCGCAGAAATAGGTGCATAAGGAAATCAATCTTAATAAAATATGACATCCTGATTGTCAAACAAAGTACGAGACTCCAAGGCATAACCAAGGCTTTGTTGTTAACAGGATAGCCAAGAAAGACGAACTTCCAACTTCGGGATGCAAACTTGTCACGCAGCCGTGGAAGATGAAAAGCAAAACACAGACAACCGAATACACGGAGATGGCTATAATCTGGTGCGCGATCGTACAAGAATTGATGAGGCGATCAACCATCTAACACATATGTTGGTACACGATTGATGAAGTAGGCAGCTGTAAGAATGTATTTCCCCGAAAGTTGATAAGCAAATGAGCGTAGAAATGAAGAACATGAGCAACATTAAGAATATGTCTGTGTTTTTTTTTCACTCACAAATTTTTCCAAGGTGTGTAGATTGTGGAAGTCTCAAAACATACGCATTTCTCTAGAAAAATGATAATAGAGGCAGGAATTCGGTTCCATTGTCAACCCAAACCTGATGAATGGGATGGCGAAACTGTGTCTAAACAAGCGTGAAAAACTCTTTCATCTTCAATGGTACTTGAGACTTAGAAACTAATATGTAAACCCAAACAACTCGGGAATAATCATCAACTATGGTTAAAAATGAAAATTCTCCACTGGAAGAAGGTGAACCATAAGGCCCTCACACGTCACAATGTATAAGTTCAAATAAATGACTAGCCTTAGAAGAATTAAAATGGAAACAATGTCTAGACTGTTTTGCTTGATGACAGAATGAGAAGGGAACAATTTTATTAAAATCAATAGTAATTAAGAAAATAGCTTGGATAGAAGACAACATTAAAGATAATGGATGCCCAAAATGTTGATGCTATAAAGCAGATGAAGACACTAAAGCAGCAATGGACAAAGACGGCTGGGTAGACCGTACTGCTCCCAATCTGCGCAACCAATACAACCCCCCTCGCTGTTCACCCATGCAATCACTGTTCTCGTGCTAATATCTTATAATACACACAATTTTCTGGCAAGAAAAACTAGACATTTTAAAGCAGTAGTTAACTTAGAAAATGACAACAAATTGCATCATAATGACAGAATAAATAGAACATGTTTCACAACAATATCTCCACAGTGAAGTTCTCCATGTTCAAGAGAAGTAGAAATAGATCCATCGGGCAGGATGACATCAACATTTTCAGCATGCTTAACATCATAAAGAAGATCCATGCCGCCTGTCATATGATACAAAACACCGTTATCAAGAATCCAAGGTAAATCAGTCTTATCTGACATGGTTTATGAAGGATTTAACTTAGAGAACATGTTTAAAACCACACTTCATTGCTTCTTCGACAGTGTTGGGCCGAAGGCGGACCAATCGAAATTGGAAACTATGACAGCGGCCACTGGCTGTGCAGCTCCAGCGAACGGCGCACCAGGTAGGGCACGAGCCTTGGGATTTGCTATAGCCTTCGGGCATGATGCAGGCGGATGATTTTCAATGAACCAATTCAGATATCCAATAATGCAGAAGCAAGTAGTAACATTGTGATCCTTTCGGCCACAATGAGTGCAAGTGATATTCCGACAATCAATGCTGGCGGCTGGGGTGCTTCCCAGAGCAACGACGACAGTCTTCAGAGTGGAGGATTACACCTGGCAACATGCAACAAAGGCCATGATGTTTTCCAAAGTAATAGAATCACGTGCTGAGATGGCAGTCTTCTGACCCTCCTCTTGTGAAATAAGCGAGTAAATTTTTTTGAGTGAAGGCAATGGATCCTGTGCGTGGATATATGAGCGAAGAGTAGCATAGCTGTCATCCACACCAGTGGGAAATTGATGAACCATCCCCCTCTCTCGTTCAGCTGATCGATAGCAACACTAGGACATGAAACACATGTTCGTGGATGCATATAAGCAAGCAGGCCATTCCACAACTTCTTGGATCTACCAAAGTAGGCATTGATAGCCTGACCTTCTGATAACAGTTGTTAATATCCGCACAAATATGACACATACGTGGGCCATTCCCAACAGAAAAACACTGATGAAGATCATCCCAAAGCTCCTTAAACGAGTCATAGCAAGTGATAATAGAACGAATGGATGGATCGAGTGTCTAAACAATTCAACCAAGAAGCATATAATTCAAAATACTCCAATCATTAGCAAAAGGTTCACTGGGTAAAGTCTTAGGGATAGATCCATCAAGAAAATCAAGCTTAAATCTATAATTAAATGCATTGCGAAAAGCGGTACTCCAATCATTGTAATTATCACCCTTCAAGATCACAGAAGAAATAAGCAAACCTGTGTGATTTGACGGATGAACATAGTAAGGATGCGAGGTAGACAAGGCAGTGGAATCAGCGGCATGGCGCCGAAGATTGGAAGAGGCTGAACCATCGGCGCCGAGTAGAACTTGGCGGAGTGCACAATGGAGAATGGCGGCATCGTCGGTCTGTGGCGGATCTTCCACTAGCGGCGGCGGATTGGCGCTATTGATGATGGGGATGGCTGGGATGTCTAGCTCGGCATCAAGATTTTCAATCACAACCTTATTCAGCAGATCCATCGGACGGCAGCAGTGGCGCATGGGTAGCAGATGCGGTGGCACGTGTGAACGACAGAGGTATGACGCGGTGGTAGATGGAGACAGTGGCGGCACGTGCTAATCAAAAGAGGCAGTGACATTAATGTTGAACTTCTCGACGGCAGCGACGGTGTTGACCACGACGGAGGCGAACGAAGAAGGGAGGGTCGCGGTGGAGGAGTCTTTAAATTTATGTTGGAGGAAATTTTAGGGTTCTCAGGATTTAGAATCTGATACCTTGTAAAATATGAACGTGTGATTTCATTGATGGTACAACGGTACAATATATAGACAACATATACATAATCACAAATGTACGTAAAATGATTCTATCTAAAGTACAATAATATTGCAGAAGATATGTCACAAAATATCTCCTATAGCAGTATGTAGTTAGAGATAAAGACGGTGAAACATGATCATTGAAAATTATAAAAAATATAAATAGAACGAAACTGATGGAACAGAGAAAAATATAATTTTTTATGTGAGCCATGCGCTGTTACCATGGACGAGTCACAGTACAATGTATCCGCACCTATCAACAACATGGCGCGTGACTTAGGTTGATATAATTGGTCACAGATCGATGTTTGCTTTGTGGAAAAAAGTGACTTGCCATTGCCAAGAGCCTTTTTGTTGGTTTGCCTTTGAAGTAGCCAAGGTTCTTTTCCAACAAGAAAAGGGTAAAGAGAAAGGACTTTCACGAGTGTTGCACAATTGTTTTCACTTGTTTCCCAAAATAACTTGCTCCATCCGTTCCAGTTATTTCTTCTTGATAGAATGTAAAACTCACACATAATTATATCTGTATGTATTCATATATAGTGAGTACAAAGGGTATACACAACAGAATCATATATGGAAAAGGATATATACAAAACCAATCAGAAAGGGTATTCCTTTCTTAACCTGATTCTAATTGATTTAATATTCTATTATCGCCCCTCAAGCGAAGCGTGGGATTTGTCGCAATGCAAATCTTGGACCATAAGAACTCAGACTTAGGACGAGGTAAACCCGTTGTAAAGATTTCAGCAAGCTGTTGATCAGTAGGAACGTAAGCAACCTTGAGCTTGCAAGAAAACACCATCTCACACACAAAATGATAATCAATATCAATGTGCTTGGCTCTCTTATGAGAAACCGGATTCTGAGCAAGAAAGAGAGCACTAGTATTATCACACAGTAAAATAGGTGGAGCACATGTAGTGATGCACAAATTCCGTAGTAAATTCATCAACCAAGCTAGTTCGGCGGCAGTATTAGCCATAGCTCGGTATTTTGATTCTGAACTAAAATGGGAGACCGTAGGTTGCTTCTTAGCACTCCATGAAACTAGGTTGCCACCAAAAAAATGATATAACCATAAGTAGACCTACGACTCTCTATACAACGAGCTCAATCAACATCATAATAACCCAAAACTGGCAAAGCGGAAGAATTCTTGCGAAACTGAAGTTCATAGTGCATTGTACCACAGACATAACGCAGAATCCGAGTAACAACTTAGTAATGGTCATCAGTAGGAGACTGCATATACTAACTGACCGTGTTCATAGCATAAAAAATGCCGGGATGTGTAATGGACAAATACTGCAGTGCACCAACCAAAGAGCGATAAAGAGTGGGATTTCTGAATGGCTTACTGGAAGAACCAGAAAGCTGCAAAAAAATATACAAAAGGGATAGCAACCGGCGCCGAGTCTAATGTTCACAACATAAAAAATGTCCTTGGCATATCTAGCTTGGCCAAGGAATAAGCCATCAGAATTGCGAACAACCTCCAAACCCAAGAAATACTGTAAAGTGCCAAGATCGGTGATCTTAAACTCTTGATGAACACAAGCAATAAACATTTTGATGAGATGACCATCATTCCCGGTGAGAATAATGTCGTCAACATAAATCAACAAATAAATTAGAGAGGCACCTTGGGAAAATACAAATAAGGAGGTATCTGTAGAACTGCATACAAAACTTAGGCCAACCAAAGAAGAACTAAAAGGTTGAAACCAAGCACGGGGAGCTTGTTTCAAACCAAAAATGGCCTTGCACAAACAACAAACATAATCAGGACACATAAGATCTTTGTAACCAGCAG
The DNA here is from genome assembly GCA_032355605.1 of Rubia tinctorum. NCBI lineage: Eukaryota > Viridiplantae > Streptophyta > Magnoliopsida > Gentianales > Rubiaceae > Rubia > Rubia tinctorum. The sequence continues at coordinate 7,629 of JAULKM010099863.1, forward strand.
GCTGCTCCATGTAAATCGGGGAATCAAGAACACCATTTAAAAAGACATTTTGACATCAAGCTATTGTAAAGGCCAATCACGAGTGACAGCAAAAGAGAAAACAATACGAATAGTAGAAACTTTCACCACCAGACTAAATGTATGATCATAATCAAAATCAGGCAATTGATAGAAACCTTGAGCAAATAACCTGGCCTTGTGCCAGTTGGGGGAGCCATCAGATTTGTATTTTAATCGATAGACCCATTTAGAACCAACAACATTAACGTGAGGAGGTCGGGGAACCATCTCCCATGTCTGTTAAGCACGTAAAGCAGTCATCTCTGAATCCATAGTAGCAACCCAGTGTAGATTCTTGATCGCAGAATGGTGACTATGAGGCTCGGTCTTCACAAATAAAGCACTCAAAAACCAGAAATATCATAATCAGAAAAATTCTTGAACCATAAAGAACCAGTACGAGAGCGTGTTGCCATCGGGTTTCGTGAAGAAAGCACCGAAATTGAGGATGGCTCAAAACCCAAGACCATTGCCTCTGAGCTCGAGGCAGATGGCACAAAGCCCTAGGTAGACTCGGCGACGAAAACTGGCGAAGATGGTGACCGGGCAGAGGAGTCGGGGCTGACCGGAGTTGCTGGCGGGTATAGAGGATGAGGACTCATCGGGCGTGAGGCTAACACTCAGCTGCCGATGATAACGTGTGAAACTCACGTGCGGGCTGAGGGTTTGGCACTTGAGTCGGTGGTGGCTGCGCCGGCGATTGTCCAGGTTGCGGCTACTGTCGAACGAGCTGTCGGTCACCCTGTGACAAACAGATACAATCGTCTGAAGAACCCTGAGCTCCCAATGAAATCTGAAAATTTAAATCCTCCAAAATAATTGGTGAATCCGAAGAGGAAGATGGCCCAAACACCTCTAATGGAACCAAGGAAGACTCTAAAAAAGCTGACAGATCCAGTGATAAAGAATCTGTAACAGTACCAGTACGGAAAGCTAAAAAATGACTCATCAAAACGAGCATGATGAGTGATGTATTATTTCTTAGTTAGAGGATCAAGACATTGATAGCCCTTATACTGGGAATTGTACCCCACAAATATACAAGGCATACTCCGAGGAGCCAACTTATGCGCAATATAGAGCCTCAAATAGGGGAAAACACGACAGCCAAAAGGATGAAAATTGGAGTAGTACAGCATAGTACCAAAAATAATGGAGAGAGCATACTGACCAGATAATACTAGAGTGGGCAGTCTATTGATAATGTATAGTGCTGTGGAAAAGGCATCATACCAGAAATAATGATGAACTCCAGAATGATAAAGCATCGATAAACTAGTATCTTTAATATGACGATGATTCATCTGTACATGACCATTTTGCTCTGGGGTGTAAGGGAAAGAAAACTTATGATGAATGCCCTTAGACGTAAAATGAGTCCGCATGCGATGATTCGCACCATCACTCTGAAATTTTTTAATGGCGGTAGAGAACTGGTTCTCAACAAAAGCTTCAAATTGCATATAAGCCTCCACAAAATCAGACTTACATCACAGAGGATATATCCAAGTAACCGAGAGTGATCATCAATGAAAATAACATAATGAAGGTACCTGGTACGAGAGACAACAGGTGAGGGACCCCAAAGGTCATAATGAACTAAATCAAATATGCGTGGTGCACGTTTTAAATTATCATTAAAAGAAAGATGCTTGCCTTTAGCCATCTCACAAGAAGTACATAAATGAGGCTTAGGTAGCAAACTAGTGACTGACAAATAGCCAATTTTATTCAAAGATGAAATAACAGAAAAAGGAACATGTCCTAACCGACTATGACATAACTCAAATGAGGTCTTGGCTTTATTTGATTTAACAAATGAAACTAAAGCAGTACCACCGTAATCTAAAATGTAGAGACCTCCCTCATTATGTCTTCTGCCCACGAGCTCCTTGGTAACCTTATTCTGAATAGTGAAAGAAGTGTCATCAAAACAAAAAAACATTAAGATCCCTTGTTAACTTGGCAATAGACAATAAATTCTTGGTGATATTCGGAACAACCAAGACATCAGATAAAGTGAGGGAGTCAGAAATCCTGGAATTGCCAACATGAGAAATATGCAATAAGAACCATTGCCAAAATAAACATTATGATTACTATTATAAGGAGCTACGTTATCCATGTTGGAAGCATAAACATTCATGTGATTGGTAGCACTAGAGTCCATGTACTAATCAGGAGTGACATTTAGTTGCTGATAATGTGGCTGAGCTGTGTCCGCGAAATTGATAACATCATATGTGATAATTTGTAATAAAATTCAGCAGGATGACTGGGGCGATGACATCACTGACAGACGTAAGTGGGCCGCCCTCCCGAAGGAGTATAGCCACCGCTGACCGGGGCCCCATTCGCGACCTCGGCCACCCCTCCCTCGCCTAAAAATGCGGCCTCCCCTATCGCTGTTAGCCTATCTGGATCCCTGTTGAGAAGTAGCAAAAGCAAAGGGTACCGGTCCAGAGGTAGACAAGCGAGATTTGAGTGAAAACTCTAAAGCTTCAGTATCAACAACAATGGTATATAAAGGGGTAAAGTATCTTTCACCATTTGAGCAGAAGAAAACTGAGAAAGCTTGTCATTCAAGCCACGACAAAACACAATAGCAATGTCCCCATCATTAAAAGGATGACCAAGAACACGTAATTCATCAAGAATATCTTTAAAACAAATATAATATTCGTGAATAAACTGATTTTCTTTACGAACTCCATATAAATGATCACAGAAATAGAGACGACGAACACGAAAATTATTCTGATATTTAGTGGCTGAAACATCCCATATCTGAGCAGCAGTGACCATACCGTCAATTGCCTACATTACAGAAGGATTTAGGGAGGAAAAGAGTGTAGCTTGAACAAGCTGATCTGTCTGAATCCAAACATCACGAGGATCAACCTCCTCGGAAGGCTTGTCATCAGATTCCTTGGATGACGAACTCGCAGGTGCCGGAGTACATTTAATCGGACCATTAACTTGGCTAATTAATTTGATAGTTCGTAAAAAAAGGTAACTTGAG
>JAULKM010099864.1:0-10709 GCA_032355605.1 Rubia tinctorum
TGAAGCAGTGAAATAACATGTACCGTAAGGAGCGGATTTGTGTAAGAACATCCACTCGACTCAGCCAAGTGCAGAGAATGCCTGGGGAAGAGGATGAACGAGGCTTTGTCCTAGTTCGACTCAAAAAGCCCAAAAGCCCCTTTTCTTCTTTCTTAGTTTTGAAAGAAATATCACCTCCTTTGGATTGGATTGGATTGGACTGGACTGGACAGGACAGGACAGGACATGACACAATTGTTTTTGGTTATTTTTGTAAACATGACACAATTTCTTTTTATAGCAAGATTCATTCATTTTCATCCACTCATTATAATTTTTATTTTCTAAATTCAATTTCATCTACACATTTCATTCACCCGAATCCAAACACCTAATACTATGGTGTCACATCCAACGAAACGGAAGTAGTATCATCCTCCTATTTTTAAAGTTTTTGCTCTTTCCTAATTCAATTTTTTTTAAATGACACACTTTTATTTACTCCGTCCGTCTCAACTCTATTTGCACTATTAATTTTTTTACATAATTCTCTATCAAAGTTTAACCTCATATTTGAATAGATATATGAACAACACTATTATTGTATATGATATTGTTCAATTCATCGTAACAAATAGTTTCTAAATATCAACTTTTTATTTGTCGTTATTATACGTATATTAACATATTAACGGTCAAACATGTGTTCTTGAACATCGTGATAATGATTGTTATGCAAATAGAGCTAGGACAGAGGGAGTAGCAAGTTTGTTAAATTTTATCCACTTATATTATCTTGCAAAACTGCAACGGTATCCATTATCACGTTGGTTAGGATTTCTTGTAATTTAAATGAAAGAACAGACTCTACTGTAATATTTTTCGACTCATTCAAACAAGTAGTATTAATGACACACTTCCCAGTAAGATGGCACATAAAGAATGTACATTAATGAGACCACTATTCTTCCTCTTATCAATGTCATACTCAATCATATCCCTTTCAAACTCCATAGTATATTTACATCAATTATTGTGCATGTATTTTCATGAATCGTTTTCATACGAATATAGGTGTAACTTGACTATCATGATACATATCTAACAAGATGAAATTAGCAGGAAAAAACTAGTTAATTGGCCATGATAAAAACATCTTCAACCATCCTTGTTGGAACTATAAAACATCTATCAACAAGTTCAATCAATGTTCCACTTTTAGTCAATGGTCCTAATCCAAGTGATTCATATACAGAGAGTGGCACAACATTTATAGATGCACCCAGGGGCGGAACCAGGGGGTGCTGGCGCCACTCCTAGGATTCGGTGACTCAAAATTTAGGTCTAGGGGCCACCAAAACCCATGGCTTCCGCCCCCTTCGAAAAGTTGCAAGTGGCTCCTCCGGCGAACTGTGGCAGGCTGAGGAAGAAGACGCTGTCGTTATTTTATTTTATTTTTGTTTCCTAACTTATCAAAACGACGTCGTTTCACTTGGGTGAAAATAAAAAAAGAAAGGCCGATTGGGCTGAAACCTAATCGGCCCAAGAAGGCAAGCAACCCTAAATGTTAAACATTTTAACTTTCAATTGGCATGTTTGTATTCATTTTGCAGCAGCAGCATCCGCCGCGGTTCGCTCTGACCGTTCATCCTCCGCGCCCTCGCCGGCCGTTCATCCGCCACGTGCAAAAAAAATTACTCTCCTTTTCAGCCCCCCCATTGTCTGAGCTCCTGGTTCCACCACTGGATGCACCTAAATCAATCAAAGCTCTATCAAATTTCTTCTCACATGTAATGCATGGGATAAAAAACGTACTTGGATCACCGACTTCTTAGACATACACTTTTGAATACGACAAATACATGTTCACTTACCCAAGCCTTCTTTGCCGCAGTTGCCTTTTGATTTCCCTTGTCTGTGCATATCCCCTTCAATAATTTAGCATAACGAGGAATACTTTTAACCAATTTAAGCAAAGGATACCTCACACTTGTTGAAGGTTTCGAAGAGTTTTTTGTCATCTATGACCTTCTTCGTCTCATTCAATATATTAGAGAAAGGTGTTGGCGGCTATGAAATAGGTATAGAACGTCCTCCATCTTTGGAAATTGGTGAAAAAAGTTAACGCGTGGGTCAATGAATTAATTAACGTGCTGGCTGTGGGTGTGGATTTTTGTTCACAATCACATATTTCTAACACTACCACATAGACACCCCTCTACCACCGGTTTTTTGTCACCGGTTTTTGAAAATCGGTGCCCCAAATAAATTAGCACTGGTTTTTTAATTAACATCGGTTTTTGAAAACCGATGTTAATTTTTTTTAAAAACGGTGCTAATTTAACACCGGTTTTTTTAAATTGATATTAATTTTTAAAAATCGGTGCAAAAAATTTTAAAATTCAATCTTCCCGCCAAAAATTTCAAAAAATTAAAATTTTTAGAATTTTTAAAACCGGTGTTAATTTTAAAAAATCAATGTTAAAATTTTTAAAATTCAATCTTGCCGCCAAAGATTTCAAAAAATTCACCAAGAATTTCAATTTTTTTGCCCAAAATTTAGTGAGATGGGTAATTTTAAAAATTAATGTGTAATTTTCCAAAATTGTGTACAAGTAATCAATATTGACTTTCGAGATTCTTCCACTCACCCATACATGACCAAATCGCAAAGTTATATTATTCAATTGAATTTTAGTGTCACCAATTTCGTGATTCGACAATTCCAAATTTCTTGGATGGACTTAAGTGCAAAAGGTAAAACTTTACTCGTACCTCCAAAATGAAATCCGCTTGAACGTGGTGTTTCCCTATACGCTACCATTTTATTTTCCAAATCCATAATGGAATATTTATCATCGATCGGGCACAAGGACATATCCTCCTTTCCGATTTCTCTTCCTTACTTCTGTGTAATCAACTTTAAGTTATTTTAGAACATCTACTAGCGCTTTCCAACATTTCACCAAAAAATAATATAATTTATTATTTTTATATTGAGGTAAGAATAACAAAAAATCATGTAGTTTGGAGCAATAGATAATGGGGAAACACAATTTTGGGCCACAGTATAATTTTATAAAATTGTATATAAGTAATCAATGTTGACTTTCGAGGCCCTTACGCTCACTCATACATGCCCAAATCGCAAAGTCGCAATCGTATATTATTCAATTGAATTTCGGTGTCGCCAATTTCGTGATTCAACAATTCAAATTTCTTAAAGGGATCTAAGTGCAAAAAGTAAAAACTTTACTCATAACTTCAAATTGAAATCCGCTTGAACGTGATACTTTTCTATACACCGCCATTTTATTTTTCAAATCCGTAACAGAAATTTATCATCAACCGTGCACAAGAAATTGATTAATAAAAATACAGTTATTCACTTAATAAAGAAAAATACTATTACCCTCATCCTACTTAGTTAGAATAGTTTTAATATTTTGATTAAAAAAATATAATTTTACTAAAATTTATTTATATAGATATGAATATATACTTCATATATTAATTAATTTTTTTATAATAAATAATAATTTTACAAAAATATTTTTAGCTTTATGGTACTATCAAAATATTGAAATTATGAATTTATTAGTTTATGGTACTATCAAAGTATTTATTAATTTATGGTATTTTCTCTTCTATATATTGGTCAAACCTCTCCCTCTCCCGTTCATCCCTCACCGTTACCCCTCCTTCCACCTTCACGGTGCCGTCCACCATCGGCCCTCCGCCATAGGCCATCCGTCATTGGCACTCCACCACCGGCCCTTCACCATCGCCCTCCACCATCGCCCTCCACCATCTCACATCTGTTTTTTCCTCCGTCGAAAATACATCCTCAAATCTTGCATCCATAGAAAACGCCTCCGTCATCGCCCGATGACACGCGTTCGAGTCCAATTGCAAACACCATATCCTATTCTTCCGGCGATTGTACTCGCCGGAAACAAGGCCGCCACTCGGTAACTGTGTCTAGTATTATTCTTTTGGGACTTAATCTATTATCTCTGTGGTCATTCTGAGAGCGTTAGACTTAGTGTGTGAGGCCTAGGATAAGTTGTATATAGAGAGGAAGGGTAGTGCGCACGGATGAGATGTTCTGTTCTATGTTTTTAGCTTCTTGAAGGGTGTTGTTCTGTTCTATGTTTTGTTCTATGATTATTATTGTCTTCCTAACTTATAAAAATGAGCTCAAGTACCTACTATAGTTTCACATTATATAGATTATAATTGATAGGCCTTAATATTATTGCAGTTTTGCTATTTGATCAACTATATATGTAAGGAGACGTGGTTATATATCTCTTTGCTCTGACATGACATTTATTTGTGTCGTACTTATTGGTTCTTGTCTACAATGATGCTGATTATAGTGACTTATCTAGTATGGAAACTGCTTCCTTGATGTATGTTGACAGAGTTACAGTAATTGTGGGCTGAGTGGCGTTCTTTCATGGTTTTAGAGTTACTGTAATTTGAGAGTTTATATGCAGAATCAGATCATGAATATCGAATGTGTGTGTTCTTGATTTTACCTTAAAACTGCTTTTGCCCTAGGTTTTATGAAAGTCAGTAGAGCAGCAAGACTACTGCTTTCTACATTGTAAATATTTCGGTTATCTGTTACAGTTTCAATTCTTGGAATGTATTCGGGGTTTAAGGATACCAAGAAAATAGAATAGCATGGAGAAACCTGCAAAATATTTCTAGTTTTTCCTGAATTTTGATGGCGTGTATTAGGTTAGCCTGTCCACGTTGTAAACTGATCGATATCCTCACTTGCTTGTCCACGTTGTAAACTGATCGCACAACCTTTTGGTGGCAATCTTAATTTAGATACACCTTTTTGTGGTTCAATTCATGTTTGAATGTATCCTCTGGGCTTTGTCTTTCGTTTTGCTTTTTGATGGTTGATTACTCTGTGAGATTTCGTTGTCCCTGAGTTTCTATTGCATTAGTTTGGTGCGGCCTTAACTGACGAGGTTCCTTCAGTGATCAACAGCTTGTCATGCCATTGGTGTTATTGCATGTTTTCCATCAGTAATTCACGGGTAATGAGATTTATGATGCACACGGGCTTAGTAAAAATATAAATGAATGTAAGAATGTATGACACATCTGAATTACACGGATGAGAGGCAGTTAACAACCTTATCTATGATGTTGTACATAGCTCTAATGACTAACTGGTCTTAGTATGCTCTTTAACATCTATATAAGAAAGCTGAATTCCAATATTTTAGGCGCTATTCAGCAATTGATTTTTGTAAAAATGTGTACATGTGTGTTTATATACTCCGTGTGTTTTTTTTCAAGTGCACATCACAACATCATGGGCTTTAGCAAATATATGTGATTCTCTCCGTTATTGTATTGATGTGCCCATTTTCGATAGTGGTTTTGTTGGTGAGTGAGTTTGATGAAATGAGATATCTTTATATTGTTGGTTTTCAAATCTCCATTCCAAATTTATCTTCCTTGACGGGGTTTAGAGTCAAAGGGGAGCTAAGAATTAATTTTGGTGCTGATTGACAGTGTTTTGCGTCTATCGAAAGACAACAACAAGGTAAAAATGTTTAGCATTTATACGCCTTGTACTTATGCATGAAGTAGAGGCCTATTATGAACCCTTCTCATCAATTTTGCTTTAATGATTCGGTTGCTGATAACTTGAATTGAACACTAGTTCTACATTGCGTGGCTTTGATGATCACTCTTTCACTTATTTTGGTGGGAAAAAATCTTTTAATTGTCAACCAACCAACACTTTTCTATCTCTTTACTTTTCCTATCTCACCACTCTAACCTACTTCTCTATTTCCTTCCTTGCCAACTCCACTCTAGCATATATACTCACTCTCATGTATGTTTTATTGTTTTATTGTAAAGATTACAACTTCTTGAGCTGATTATGTTGATGGTTCTTTTTGTTTTGAGCTACCACTTTCCCGAATTGATGAGATTTTGTTGTAAAGATTGGAAATTTTTGAGGTGATTATGTTGATGAGATTTCTTGTTCTTGGTTAGATGCTGCTTATTGCTTGTGCAAATATGGAGTTTCTACTGAACTGATGCAGAATGCCATATATTATGCTTGTGGGAATGGAGCTAACTGTAACCAAATCCTTCAAAATGGTGCTTGTTATAACCCCAACACTCTAAAAAGTCCTACACATTATTAATTATGCATCATACATTTTTTGGTTTTATTTGTATATTACAAATTTTGTGAAGTTAATATTATTATTAATTTAATGGCCTACTAAATTATTAATTTTTGGTCATTTTCCCTTCCTCTAAACGCAGCTACGTGTGACTGCTCACAGAGAAAGGGCATTTTTTCCCTTTCTCTGAACTGCGGCTGCTCACAGAGGAAGGAATTTTTTTTTAATCATTGAAATTTTTTGGTACCGGTTTTTGAGAACCGGTGCCAACAACAAACCGGTGCTAAATTAACACCGGTTTTTTTGAAAATGGTACTAATAAAAAATCGGTGCTAAATTAACACTGGTTCCAAAAATCAGTGCTAAATTTTACACCATTTTTTAAAAAAACTGGTGAAACCGTTTCACCCCCTACTTAGACACCGGTTTTTAAACCCTGAAAAACCGGTGCTAGCCTTCCAAAAAAACCAGTGCTAAATTTTGCACCATTTTTTTTAAAACTAGTGAAACCGTTTCACCCCCTACTTAGACACTGGTTTTAGACCCTGAAAAACCGGTGCTAGCCTTTTGAAAAACCAGTGCTAGAGGGTCATTCCTGTGATAGTGTAACGACGAATCTAGGCTTTTCACCCAAGGCTAAGTCACGAGCATATGCGTGGCGGGGATTTTCGATAGCCTCAGGCAGAAATTTCCTGGTTTTTCATTCAGGCTCTAATTTCCGTGTTCTGACATTTGCTCATCTCCATTTTCTACCCTCTCTTCAAATTTATCATTATTTTATTCATGGAAACGATCTGTAACTTCATTACATGATAACACTCATATTCTCCTTAGGATTAACCACCGTTTGAGATGACGGTATTCTCGAATCCTTCGTTTCTGATATGGAAACTGCTTAAGAAATATAACCAATTTGTTTTTCTAGGTTTTGAATGGTATACCAGTTTCCCTTTTCAAACTTAATTTGGCAACATCTCTTGATTCTGATTATGCGTCTACAGTCTCGGATTGGATGGCGTTCTTGGCCGCTCTTGGAATTGATTTGCAGCATTATGCGGATTTCCATATCCCAGGCTAAGATGATTCCTCCATACCGGATTGTAAGTATTCGAGTAAGAATCATATTTCTACCCTTGAGGTTGTCCAAATGCAACATTGACCTCAACGTTGGTTTCTTGAACTTGTGGGTAGGCGTTCATGTCATGAGTCGATTCACCATAGACTCCACGTGGCCAAAATTGTGTGATGTCTTTCTAGATCACCAACTTCTTCATTGTCTCCTTCAACTATGCAAAATTAGATTGTGATACCGATGGTGTGCTCGAGGCGACATTTATACCTCGTGCGTTGGATCTCTTTCTAAATTGCCTTGAACCTTCTGCCAACTCACACTACTCTTTTTATAGGCAGGTTGATTGTTGATTTGTGTAAGATTTAATTAAAGTGTTGAAATTCCCCACATAACTTCAAAATTTTAAGTGGAATAGGGGATTGGGTTAATTTTGGGGGCTTAAACACAACAATGAACATTAATTTTGCCATCTTTTAGCTTACATAAATGAGAAACAAAAGATTTAAGTACACTCGAAGCTAATTCATTAACTCAAGAAGCTAAAATTATGTTGCCAAATACAAAGAAAGAGAGTGAGTACATTAGATAGAGATGTAATATTTGGAAAACAGAAAAAATAGGTATCAATTTTTAAAACGACAAGGTGAAAAACTAACACATCAATAAAAAAATGAAAGTATAAGTTTAAAATAAAAAATTAAAATAGTAAAATATCACTAATTAGTGTCAAGATATATGATGTGTAGAAAATTTAATATGTAAACACAAGATTTGACATTGACGAATCAAAATTTAACTTGAAAACAAACTACTGAAGGGAAAAGGAAACATCAAATTAGGTAATAAAAATGCGTGCATTGTGTGTAAATGGGGAGAAAAATTTACCCACAAATTTCTTCGACCTAGATTCTTGACTTGCGAGATTCTTATGATACATAATCATTGACTCTCCATTACTTGTACTCATTACCCCAAAAATTGATATTTGAATCCTAATCCCTCCTAGTATATATGACCCACCGCCTGGTCCAGGCCATTTAAGAAAGCACAATGAAGCAAGAAGCCAAGAAACACAGAGCACCACTTTGTTAATAGTCGTAGATAATCTAGTTCACTTGTAGCCACAAATGTAGCAACACCACAACTAACTAAACATGTTGTAAATATAACGGAAGACATCACTAGCCAAGAGATCACGATACTTAATATTCATACGTGTCAGGCATAAAGGGGAACACGATCCATGGAATAGGAAATGATAACTGGACTATGACCCCACATCTTATAATCACTATAAATAAATAAGAGAAACACCAAGAGGAGGTCAGTGAAAAATACTCAATGAAGATATATACTAAAATATGATACTGACTTTGGCATCATAGTCTATTCCTCGCGATCACCCAGTAATCTTTCCAGGTATTTGGAAAACGTGGTACTACTGTGAGCCAATCAGGTGTACTATCATTATCCATAAGGAATTAACCACATCAATGGCTCTGCCTGTGGGGATAAAGTTTTTATAGTCCTCAAGAAAAGCTTGCCACAATTGTCTCACCAGAGGAAGATACCAGGTGACATTGATGATACTTAGGCCCAAACCCATTCGATTATTGATCACTATATGTCGATGGCCATACGAGATTCAAGCTTAAATTATTTTCAAAATATACTCATACATGGAAACTATGATTAGCATCCTAATCATAGTCGAACACTACTACTTGTTCCACAAGGAAAGGGAATCTTAACCCTAGGCGATCATGGAGATCTCATGGGATCTGTTTGGTATAATTACAAAAGTATGGCCAGCCTCTTATTCATACAAAATCTCATACTTATCTTCATAGGCGCTTGCTAATTTAAGAATTAGAGATTTTTCCCCTCGAGACCTCTCGAGGTCTCATTTGTGCAGATCTGCATTCGAGGATCGATGACGTATATTGGCAGTGTCTCAAACACATCAATTGGCATGCCCAGTGAGACCCATCCAGTCAAATAGCCAATTTATCATCATATATCTGATTCCACCAACAATACCTTTCATATAAGTGAACAATTGAGAGGACAGAGCAAAATCGTTAGTGAAGAAATATAAAAAAACTCATCAATGACAATATAAATCTAGCAAAAATCTGATGACCAATCCTGGATATCAACCCATAAGAACGATCCCAAATGATGCTCAGATTTTTCAGGTTTAGCTACGAGTGTTGTTGAAGGTTCAAATCCCGGTGGTGCAGGATTATCGCGACAACATGAGGCCAGATCTGGACCCAAGGTGGTAGGCACTAGTATGCTGAACCCCACATCTAATCTACATGCTAGGTTTGATGTCAGTTTATTAAGGGTTAAGTTGATTCACAGATAGAGGCATACGATCAAGCGATACAGCAAAATTGTATCCCGCTGCACGAGCCTGTGATCAATATTCCGGATGGACCATCAATAAACTCACAGGCCAAAGTCTCACAAATGATGCAGACCCGGATAGCGGCAGGATACCAAATCATGGCCCCTCCTTCGATGATGAATCAATCGATGACAAGAGCCCCGGTCTCACTGCCTCTAGTGCTCTAATGAGACGTCAAGTGCATGTAATTTCTGAAACATTTAACATCTCTTTTCTTATGTTTTTGTTAGAATATTTATAGATTTAGGTAGGTTTACATCATAAGGGGTTTAGATAACTGTTTTTGGTTTTCATAGCTAAATCCTTCATTTTGTAATATATTTTGAGTCTAATGGATTTTTGGTCCTTACGATCATCTAGATTCATTTTTGTGAGCTCAATATGTAGATTGCTCGTAAGCACTTTGGAGTAGTTTAGTGTAGGCCATTCGCAAGGATGGTGAAAGACTAAAGGCCACTTACAAAGTGGTAGAAGATAGATTGAAGAAGGAAGGCAAAGTAGCGGAGGAAGAATGGCCCGGGTTTTTGCAGCTGAGTTCTGAGAATGATCTGAGATGAATTGGTGTCCATGGATAGCATTATTGGATTTTTCTTCATGAGTACTATAAAAATGACTATAAGAACTCCCTAAACGGATCAGTGGTTCACCCGTAACGATGGAAATAAGAAGTGGGAATAAGAACCTTTGCGGGGCGCGACATATACCGCAGGCCATGAAAACAAAATTGCAAAATGAGATGTTGGGCAAATTAGGCAGTGCAAGCTGCAGGATTGACCAGTATTTATCTTCTTCACTTTTTAGTCTCTCTCCCTCTCTCTCTTCATTCATTCACTCGAAAAATCTTCCCAAAACCCTAGTTTGCATATATTTTTCATCATTTACTCTATGTTTTCCATGGATTCTTGCATATTTGTTATGGATTTTAGTTACTAGGCTAAGTACACTTTTGGGAGCAATTGGTAAGCATTTCTAGTATGAATTTGTGAGATTTGATGTATCCTATTTTGTGCTTTGATTATCAAGTATATTTTGTGCTTTCTTATGTAGTTAATGCATGATTTAGACTAGGATG
>JAULKM010099865.1:0-10709 GCA_032355605.1 Rubia tinctorum
CTTTCTAAATTCAATTTCATCCACTCATTTCATTCACCTAAATCCAAACACCAAAGTTTAGTGTGCCACATCCAATGAAACAGAGGTAGTAACTGAGAACTTCAACTTTTATTTTTATTTTACTAAAACTTTTATAATTTCATAAATAATCATATTTAAATCATTTTATTGTGCATATAATTGTAAACACCTCTCTTTATTTTTCAATAAACCCTACTTTTCTTCAATCTTCTTTTCCCCATCTTCCCATTATGGGGAGATGGGGAAAACTGTTTATTTTAATTGATGTTGTTATTGAATAAGTATGAGATTTATCTTTGTACAGTAGTTTTGTTTTCGACCTGATCGATTAGATCGTTATATTCATGATGATAACTCGATTTAGTTGTTCACGTCGATGTTTTGTTCTCGGTCTGTTTTTACAAATCGCGTGTTTGTAATTTTATTTGTGGTTTTATCTTTGTGTTTCCATTAATCTGGATCTGAATTTTTCAAGGTGTTTACAGTTTGGACATCATAAATCGTGGTTGGATCAAGTGGTCTTTCAGTTGTAAAAAATCTCTGGTTAGCGTAGTGATTTTGATGCGTGCATGATACGCTCCTCTCTGTCAAGCGGTTATAATTTTCGCTAAGAGCGAGTTAATATCTCTGAGGGTGATGTTACAGTTTCATTAGATCTCTAATTCGTAGTGGAACAAATGATCAGTTTGGTTAACATGTAATTTAGATATTCTCGCAATATGTTAGTTATTGCTTGAGCCTAGTTAAGTTAGATGTTCCACTAATTGTAATCACTGTTGGCCGTTTTTTCCAGCATCTTTAAATGATTTTTAAAAAATTGAGGAAAATTATGGAAATATAAAATTTGAGCTTGTTTAACCATGGTTCTTAGAAAAATGATGGAAATGAAGAAATGAAATAAAATGGAAAGCTTGAAAGTTGAAACTGAAGCAAAATTGAAAATTCTGAATTGGCTGCCTTGTGACATCAAGGTAAGGGTGATTGATCAGTTATCAACAATCCATAGCCTTAATTAGCGCCTCGCCTTATAACTTTTCGTGGTTAGCTGTGATTTGGTGGTACTTGGGCTGCTATCTCTAGATGAAAATATAGAGACGCCAATGCCCGTGTCATCCCATCAAATCAGTATTAAACAATGGTCACTAGTTGTACAGACAACTAATCTCAAACGGGATCTATTTATTGAGAAAAGATAACACTCACTATTCCCAATTTTTTTTGTAAAGTCCAAATTTATCAAGCTGGTAATTTGTGGAAATTATGCAAATATTGATAGTTTGTGTTGAAACATCAAAGAAAGAATGTTAGTAATATAAGGAAGGTAGAGTTGTAATCCGAGAAGAAGTATTTTCGTTCATGATGTTTTGATTGGAGAATATATCAAATCCTATATTTATGTGATTGGATTAGATTTATGGAATTTGAATTGATTTGGAATATTTAGCTATGAAAATAGATATGGACGGGATATTCTTCAAGGGATTATATTTAGTAATTGCTATCTCCGAGGGATTTGATTAAAATCAGAATTTGAAATGGAGAAGGAAGTATACACGCATTTCAAAATTTCCATGTTGGAACATACTGCGAAAGTTCAGAATTGCGACTAGAATATTGCGGTGAATTTGATTTATGAAAAATTGCAGTTTAAGCAATATTTATTTCATCTGTTTAGAAGTATCATGGTTTTATGGAAAATTCCTATAATTATGGAATATTATGAGATAAGGAAAATTCCTTTATTTATGGGATTTGGATAGATTCAGAAGCAGATAAGGAATAGGAATATTATGGAGATAATTATGGAGCATTCTGATCTGCATATGAACTATAAATAGAGGACATTATACGGCTGCAAGAGTGTGAATTTAATTGAGAAAGATCTGTACTCCACATTTACTTTCTGTCGAGAGACTTGCAAAGAGCCAGAATTTATATGTTCCAACATACGTGACCTGTAGTTCAAAGTTCAGAACGTATGCCTTAATTCCTAAGGAGGGGGAGATCCAGCGTCGACGAGTTTTGAGGTCAGAGGGAGTCTGATCAAGGTGGATCAGTAGCAAAGGGAGTTTGCAAAATCCACACGTTGTAATTAGAAGATAAGTATAGTTGTATGGTGTATTTTGTACTATATCTCTGATTAGTGGATTTATTCTGAACTTGGCCAGACCCCACAGACGTAGGTGAATTTCACCGAACTGCATAACAAAGTTGTGTGTCTCGTGCATTATTTACTTTATATACTTGGTTAAGATAGAATACGTTTGAACATAGGTTTAATAGTTAAGCTAAAAATGGTCTAACCAAAACTTCACTATCGAATGAAACCTGAATCTAAACACACCCGATTAATACCCAATACCCAAATACAAAACAATCAACTGAATCATACTCAAACTGATCAGTTCTCACCCGTAATCTGTTTGCCAGGTCTAGTCATGTTTTCTACAATCAAGCTATCTATTCAAGAAATAAATAGAAATTCTATGCACCATATATATCTATCCCAAATGCCCACTCCTTTTCAGGTCTGGATTTATCGCTTTGTTTCAGTTGTCGTGGTTAACAGGAAAGAAATAAATGGTTAATATAGATCACTACTTAGTGGGTGGGTGCGTGGGTGGGTGGGGAATATAACCAGGCTTGTTAAGGGAAGACAACTCCATACTTATTAAGAGTAAATGTAATTTCATCTAGGAAAAAATTAAATAGAAATCAAATATAGAACTAGGCAAAATTAAAAATAAAGAATTTTCTCTCACTTCCCATAGAAGGTAAACTTCCAAATTATATTGTTTCTAATATTCACCAAGAATAAGTAAATGTATTAGGGAAAAGATGGTGACAAAACAAATAAAGATATTTATGCAGTGTAAATGAATGAATTAAAATTTACAAAACATGAATAAATGAAAGTAAAAAGAACTCTGAAATAGTCCAAATTAAAAAGTGGAAAGTACATTTTAAAACTAATGAAGTATATTTTAGAGGAAGTTCAAGAGCTTATTTTTTAAAAAATAAATAAATAATCAAAATCTATTTTTAATAAATTCTTAAAGATCAAATTCAACCTTTTTCTACTTTGGGAAAAGTGCAAAAATGACCCTATAAGATTGAAAAAGTGCATGAACCGCCACGTATAATCTCAAAGTGCAGAAGTAACCTTATGTATTAGTCAAAATGTGCAATTTTACCCATTTGACCGAATTCTGGCGTTGACCTGTGTAAGTTCGGGATCGACCAATAATGAAAGAAAAAAATACCTTTGGATTGGAAACTGATTTTTTCATGATGATTATTCCCCTGCCTAAATAAAAACCATGATTAATTTGAATCAGGAAAATCATGTCCTTTTTTCCCTCATAGACAAACTAGTCGACTTCTGCTCCTGCTTGAAATTCTAAACTCCGGCGCCATCTTCTCCTTTTATGTTCGTCAGACTCTCACATAAATCGAATCCCGGAGAATAATCAGAGGACATGTAATCTGATATTTTTAAATTCTCTCTTAGTCTGGAATCCCAATTTGAATCTGAGTATATTTTGAATTGCGAATTTGTGGGTTTGTTGTTAGTTGTATTCGTACTTGGGTTTGAGACGTTTGTGGGTCTTGTTTACCCTGATATGATTCTCCCAATTTTTCTTTCCAAATTTAGGAAAATGGAGTCGAAGACCAGTGTCAGTGGAGTCCGCTTGGAAATTTGTCTTTGCAGGGTGTACCAGAAGGAAACCACTGTACATATGTTAAGATCCGCGAGTAATCCGAGGAAATTTTATTATGAATGTCCAGGCCGTCATGAATGGCAGAGTTGGGTTATCCCTGGTGCATTTGAGTTCATAGGTGAAAGTGTTGATCCTACCCCTTTTCAACCCCAGTCCAAAGGTCGTAAGAGGGTAATGATGAGAGATTCAGGCAGTGCGGCTGATGTCCAAATGGTTACCCCTAGCGAGGCGATTGCACCCATTAACAATTGCAATTGTCCTATACATGTTAGGGTTTTGAAAGCTGTGAAATTGGTTTTCTTTGGACTGCTTTTGGGGATGATTATCCTCTGCAAATGTTAGTTGTATGATGTTGCTCGTAATGAAGTGTATTTTGTAGGAAAACCACCTTTGTTGGGATTAGTCTAATGAACTTGGTGTCATATGTAGTTTAGTGAATTTGTTATCATTTGGCCAATGAACTTGATGTCACTTCATGTTAAGTGTAATTTGTTGACGAACTTGTTTTCTTATGATTTGACCAATGAATAATGTGTCCGTATTGTGATTTTTTTATTTTTCCCTATGTAATTGTCAGTTTCTCAATGAACTACTGTTTTGCGTTGAATTTAGTCTAACTGCAGTTTTAACCCTATGTGTTTAATAAATGTGCAGATTTAACCCTGTGTTGCTGAATGAAGTGCAGCTATAACCATACAATGTTCTATTAATTACATATTTAACCCCATGTTTTCAAAGTCCTAACTAAGTATTGGTCAGTGATTCCCTATTAATTTTTCCTAATGAATTAATGTTGCCATCGTGTATGCCTTGAGCAATTGATGTTGGTTGCAATGAAAGATATGGAAGCTAATAGAAGTAAGGAGTACAAAAGATAGTCTTAAATAATTAACCATATGGATCATGTAATAGTATTTGAGCCGAAATAGAGATCCTAATATAAACTAATGAAATTACAAAATTTAGAAGGTGACTTATCTATGTGGTACAATAATAGGGCATCAGTTCTAACTAATACAAAATCCACAAAAGAAAGGGCTTTGGTGGCATATAGTTGTCCCCCATATTAATACATCACAAAATGGTGTAAATTTTAATCAAACATCGGAAGATGGAGGCGGCGGAGAAGTCTCCCTACTTCCTTCTGGCTGGAGTGGCACGGCTTCTAGCGACTTCTCTTCCAAAAGTGAAGAGAAAGAAATGTGTTAGTATATCGAATAGAGAATAGTGATAAGTAAACATAATATTCTAACATCAATTTTTACGTTAATGGCGGCCATGGTTGTAAAATCATAATAACCCTTATCCTAATCGTAATCCTCGACCATGTCCCCTTGCCAAACTATGATGTCAACTAAGTTATCCGTGCATGGGATATCCCTCTCAAAGCCTAGTGGGATCTTGTCTTTGATTGGAACATTTTGCCGCACCTTCACAGTGGGTACGTCATCTTCTCTCTCTGGAAAAACGGGAATATCAACTAAGAGGTGATGAACACCTTCATCTACATCCTTACCAAACACACCCTCATTCAAGCCCTCATTAACAATCAAAACAGCCACATCCTTAATCCCATCCTCACAGACCTCACCAGTCACACCATCAAGAAAAACCTCAGCTGCCAAACCCTCATTCACACTATCATCACATCCCTCACCAGCCAAACCCTCATTCAACCATCATCACATCCCTCACCAACCAAACCCTCAATCACACCAACATGACAGCCCTCACCAGACAAACCATCAATCACAATAACATTGCAACTCTCAATGAACACAATTTGGTTATGTACCTCACTTGTGGATTCATTAACCTCAGGTGCAGTGAAAGAGATGATGGATGATTTACCTTGGGTCATCAATTGATTCTCAACTTGGGATAATCTTTCAAGCAACAGACTCTTGAAGTGGGGATCCTCAGGTGGGAATTGGTCAAATAAATTTTCATCTAATTGTGATCCCTGCGTATAATAGGTAATTAATAAGGAGAACACATCTAATAAATTATTAAGGATAGTTGC
Source organism: Rubia tinctorum (assembly GCA_032355605.1). Taxonomy (NCBI): domain Eukaryota; kingdom Viridiplantae; phylum Streptophyta; class Magnoliopsida; order Gentianales; family Rubiaceae; genus Rubia; species Rubia tinctorum. Next base: position 5,767 of record JAULKM010099865.1, read on the forward strand.
GATGTTTACCTGTATCTCCCTAGGCTAGGGGGAACTTGGACTTTCATGCAATTGGCGTTTCGCTCTTTGCTTTGTCCGGGTGGTTTTGTTCCTAGTTGAGGACGAAGGTTGTTCAATAGTCAGTTTTACCTGTTCCGGTCCTTGCACTCCCTGAAACGGTACACATCATGCATTAATAAACCGTGTGTATTAACTTAACTAACCCTAAATTTTTATCTTTTGTGCAGGTTTTTGGTTACCTCATTCACAGGTTTAGCAAATGCATTTGGCTCAAGAGTAGAAACTACCATCTCGGGATGTTCAGACAATGTGCTTGCCGCTTTATCATTAGTTTGTACATCACAAAAAAATAGTTAATTAGTATCCGCAAAAAATTAGAATGTCATGCGTGAAACAACAAAAATGATGAAGATTTTAACTACCTACGTCGGTCTTCCTTACTCCCACATTTGCTTAGCATTGGTAATAACCTCGGTCCTTTCTTTCTTTGCTGACTTATTCATATTCAAACTACCACAAAGGCCTCCCCCTCTTCACTGGAGGACTAGCACTAGTACTACCTTGAGTGTTAGGATTGGGAGTAGCTTGAGTGGGCTGTCATTATAAAAATAAGGCAATAATAGGTATTACGTGAATAAATACTATCATTATCGTGTGAGGGCCAAATGAAGTGGGATAATACCTGGGTAGATGCAGCCCTTGCCTCCGTCTGTCTCTTTTCTTTAGCCGTTGGACCACCTTGACAAGTTTTTTTTGTTGTGACCAAACCCGCCACAATTCCCACATTTGTGGGTCTTAGTCCCGGTAGGATCAGCCTCCCAGCCTTCCTTGGCCCTCTTGGTTTTAGGCCTTCCAACACGGCGGTGCAGTTTTGGAGGATTAGAGGCTTGTGTACAACGTGGACAGAAGTTTCTATGTTGGACCGATATGATTGGGTAACAATAGGCTCTCCCAAAATTTTCCCTTGACAGCATCGGGTCACAATACTCCTGGAGAGGGAATCTCTTGTGCACCAGCACGGATGCAGCGTGCCTGAACGAAACGCCGGTGTGATCCCATTTCCCACAATCATAGGACCTTTCATCTAGCCTGACAATGTAGTTTGTCTCTCCGTGAACCACCTCAAATATTGTATCTGAGCAGGGGTGGAACTCATGTTTACGACTCTATCTAGCTACTTTCTTTAGAAGTTTTTCTGTCCTTGGGCGTACCACAGAATCTGGAGAACGTCATTCACTCACCAAAATAATCTGCAAACTCTAAAAATGAGATTAACACAGTATTAAGAAGAGTCGATCCCACGAGGAACAGAGCAATAACTATAATAAAAATACCTAATAATATAAAACACTTTGGTGTAGCCACCACGCCTTAAATTTCAGATTTTGTCTAACAACTAATGACGCGAACTAACAAATATCAGATATGAATAAAAATGCAAACTAAAAATATATATATAAATATATAAATCTAGAATATATATATATAATGAATGTAATCGGCTCGAAATAACTCACATTAGTTAAACATCGATCATCGGCGCAAATATAAATCAATTCACATGCATCTATCAGTTATAGGATGACATGTATTTGCTTAACCCTCCCAATTCTTTCTTACCTTGTCGACAATTGACCAATTATAATTAACCACTGGTTTCTCTTACCAAGATGCCCCCAGAGAGTATTCGCTGAACCAGATACACACCTCGATAGAATTAAGAATGAAAATAACCTGATATAGCAATTACCCAAGTATTCGCAAGTAGTAATGCACACTTAATTTATCCACATCTAGCTATTACAGTCTTAACTAGTTTTCTGTATAACTTACACAAGAACTTGCTACTTACTAACTCTTTCCAACGATTACGTATTAGTGGAATTAGATAGCATTATCCTAATAATATTCAAGTTGACCAGATTTAAACACATTAAGAATAAATTAAACAAAGAACAATCAAGAACACATAAGAATCAATTATAAAACAATTAGATCTCACGATTCATAAACTAATGTTTGTTATTGCATGTCGATATTTAGATTAGTTACTCATAATAATTAAATTAAACAAATAAATAATAAAATTGTAACACATGATTAATACGATATAATGAACTAATAAGACAAACTGTATCCTACTCACAATTAGATGCGAACACAATTATGCACCTACTGAGAAAATAATTAATCACCCAAAGCAATGTAATATTCGTGCGGCAACAACTAAAACAAACTAAATCTATCGACAATAAAAGCTTCCGTCCGCCACCGCACGCGATTGCTTGTATAGGTTTTCAAACCCTACTTTTCCAATATTTTAAATAAATTAAAAAATAAATAAAATTCTATGGAAACTATAATTATTTCTATACCTAAATAAATAATAATAAGAAAAGTACATATTTCTTTTCTTAAAATTTATGTAAATTACAAATGCCAAAAATTAAGAAGCAATATTTTCTCCATTATTTCTTCAACTCTTCTTCTTCTTTATTACTTCTTTTCTTCAAATGGTGGAATAATGAAAATTCGTTATCCATTGGAGCATACTAACTCATTAAAAAGTTGGTTGGAAAAAAGAGTATATTATTAATCTCTCATTTAAGCTAAAAAATCCTTCAATTTCACATCTTTCTTGCTTTCAACTCCAACATTCTCCGATCATCAAATCTGCAGAGAAAAGACACGTAAAATGCACATTATCTTCATAAAAGCTCAATTTAATACCTCAAATAAACAACACAAATCACACAGATTAGAATCCCAGGTAGTAGTTAATCTAAACCTCTCTTCCATTCTCTTAATCTGCACACCCTAATCCCTTTCATGAGGGACAGAATTGGTTTGTCCCTCAAATCACCTAGCCAATGGTTGAATGACTTCGCCGGATTGTTGGTGACGTTGTCGCATTTCAGCAACTTCGAGAATGCATACCTAGCCCATGACGAGTCACCCAGTCTATCAAGATATTCATAAGCCTCATTTGAGAGTTCTTTCATCTGCTCAATAGTTTCTCTGTAGTCCTGGACATTGTATGCCTTTGACGCCTTCCAGAAAAGGTTCTTCAACACCCCAGCAGAAACGTTTTGTCTGAAGTTGGCATATATGTGACGACTGCATTTTCTTTGGGTAGCATGGGGCATAAGAGCTTCAATGGCCTTTCCGAGACCCTGCAATGAAAGAACATCAATGTATAAATCAGCTCTACCGAATTGAAAGAAACAACATTATATAACTCAGCAATGCAATAATGTGATATAAATTAATCTGCCAAATAAAAATCGGTCATATATAAATCACCCATATATTGATCAGGCATATGCTCATTAGTATTTACATATATAAAATAGGGTTATATCTGCACATCAATAAAACATGTATGGTTAGATCTGCACTATAACATAAAAAATAGGGTTATAAAAGCACTTCTAAAAATCATATAGGTTAGAAATTCACTTTCATAAATTATCTAGGATTATAGTTGCACTATTGTTAACAAAAAAAAGGCCAACTCTGCAATATTTAAAGACATGTGTACTCAGTTAGGCTATAAACAAATCACCAAGAAATTTAGGAATCTACACAGCACAGAAACTAGTAAAGAAACCACAATAACAATCCACAAATGGAACAGAATGTCCAAGGTCTACCTTCGGCGAATTTGCCCAAAAATAGCTCTATCATTTGGAAGAAAAATAGCCAGTTGTCTTTCGATTCACTCTCGACATAGGCTACAACTAGTGGGGAAAATACACCGTCCGGATCATTGCCAATAGCACTCAGGAGAACACCTGCATACTTTCCTTTCAAATGGCATCCATCGAAACCCAAAAAAGGCCGACAACCATCCAAGAATCCTTTCTTCGTTGCATCCAAACCCATGACGAACCTCTTCATGGTAAGCACTGAACCACCGCTGGGATCATACTGTATCATGGCCAAACTACCCGGATTAATATGAACCACCTCCTTGCAATATTGGGGCAGCGCTTTGAACGAATCCTCGTGGCTACCCTCTAACATCTCGCATGACTTCTGCCAATCGCGCATCAATTGGTGCCTGCTTGGATGAACCCCAAAAGTGAGCAACTGGTCCCTTAACACTTTGTTTCACACCTTAAGGTCCGCACTCAACAAGCTCATTATCCTACGAGCTATCGAAACCCTCGGGGTACTGACATTTCCTTCCTTCCTACAAGTATGCACCCCTTCTAGCTTTCTAATACAGAATGTGTAACCATCGAATATTGAGGAGTTGTGCAGCCTCCAAGCACATGCATCGTCCAAGCACCTGACAGTTACCCGATCCTTCTCACTCCGGACCGATGTGTAACGAAACCCCACCTGCAAGGAGAAATTAACCAGTGCTTGCTTCATATCTTTCTGTGAAGGAAACGTCGTCCCTTCCTTCAAGGTTACCCTCTCGCCTTCGTCAAATTCATACTTCTTCCTATTGATACACTTTCTGAGAGGATGAAAATCTCATACACCACCATCTGAGTCATCTTCACAATCAATTTCCTCTTCTTCGATCAAATCTTTGACTGCCGCACTTTCAATGTCGGATCCTTCCTAGGTGTAGCACTTTTCCCATTCAGCTTCATCCTCCAACATTGACTCATCCTCTTATTCTTCAAAATATGACTCATCATCACTAGTGTCATCCAAATTTTCCACTTCAGATTCAGGCCCTGATTTGCTCCTGCTGCACTCGGCCTTTTTAGTGAGTCCAACTTCACCCATCTACTCATCAACTTCATCAAAAACATGCACCATTTCTGGCCTTGAATTATTCCCCTTCTGATATGAATCTCCTTGCAAAGACTCTGGATTGCGGAAAATTGGATCTTTATTTATTTGAGAATCTCGCCTAACTCAAATAAATGCACGAATCGCAGCGTCTAGCCCGCAGGGTACACTCAACTCGACTTATAAGCGTC
>JAULKM010099866.1:0-10709 GCA_032355605.1 Rubia tinctorum
GGGGTTGAGTGGTGGAGTGGGGGGCTAGGAGTCAGATGGGTGGCGAGGGAGAGGGGGAGAGGCGTGGCGTTGGGTTACCGGTGGGGGAGAGGAGGAGTGGCGTGGTAGAAGAGGAACGACGGGGGATAGGTGGAGCAGCGAGCTGAGGTTGGGATGAGTGGCGGGTGAGAGGAGGAGCACCGAGATGGGCGATGGGTGGAGGACAGCGGCATGAGAGAGGAGGAGCTGGGGGCTGGACGATAGTGGGGGGGGGGGGGGAGGAGGACCCGCGGGTTGGACGACGCTGGGGGAGAGGAAGAGTTGTGGGCTAGACAATGGCGGGCTCGGTTTCATATGAGTTGCGGGGGAGAGGAGGAGCTGCTGAGGGCTAGATTTTCTGGCGGTGGGGGCTTATTAGTGGCGGTGGTTCTGGGCAGGCGGTGGAGGCTCGGCGACGAAGCAGGTTGAGCTGGGCTTCGGGCGAGTGGGGCTGTGGCAGGGCATAGGCGATGCTCGGTGGCGACGAGGGTATATGGTGTTTGAAATGGGAGAAATAGCTTAAAGTTCATGGTTGAAGAAGAAGCTTAGAAGGGTATAATGGTCATTCAAATGTTAGATTAGGGTTTATATTAATAGAGGGGTATTTTTGTCTTTTCATTATTAGTCAACGCCAGACTTACATCGGTCAATGCCGAAAATTGACCAAATGGGTAAAACTTCACATTTTGACTAAAAGATAGGGTTATTTCTGCACTTTCAAATTTTACAAGGTCATTCCTACACTTTCTTAATCTTATGGGGTCATTTTTGCACTTTCCCCATAATGTTATGATAATATAATGACCATCGCAACACTTAACTTTGGTATGTAATGCATTTCCATTCTGTGAACTATAATCGGACCGAGGGCATAATCATCACTAAAACAGAGCCACGAAATTGACTCAATATTCGGTGATGTTTCTAATTGGAAAAATGATTTATATCGTTGAGTTTCTCAAAACCGCCGATAGCTTCATATAATGACGGTTAATTTTAAACCACAGTTGTTACCATACATAACTAATCCAAGCCCTAACTGGTTTAGTCCTCAGTTGTTCATCATGAAGTTGATCAATCAAAATCATTTAATGGCGCATCTCTAAACTCGTTCTTGACCTTGTCATCGGTCCAATAATGTTACTTAGAGGATCCCGATCATAACTCTTGAATGTTTGATCAAGTCGTGAAATGTTCTCATTTATGGTGGTAGTCGTCTTGGTATCTCCATCAAAATGTGGCTTAGTTTTCAAAAAAAAAAAGCATGCAAAATGCAATATTAGCAAAACAAACGTTCTCATAACCAATACACAGCCACAAGGCATCAACATCAACAAAAAAATGAACACCACAGGCCCTAACAGAGAGTCAACACATCCATCTGAGGTATCAACAACAAGCAAGGTACATGCTTAATCTAGTCAAAGCCACCAAAACATATTCATCACTCATGACCAGGAGCTAAAGAAGATGCATAACCATTATCACAGTCATTTTTACATAACAAATTAGCAAAATCACAATGTAGGCGTAACCTTAGGCATCATCATATCAGTGAATATGCATTCATAATGCAACAAAAGAAACATTACAAGTAGGCAATTACAACATAGGGAAGATGCATTCACAACAGAGGCAACCACTGGGAACAATAATTCACAATAGAGCATTACATTCACCGATTCAAATCCATAACAGTGGCACCAACAAGCCAGAAATACACATAAATTCAACTTTGACCAGGAACGAGTTCACTTTTTTAGAAGCCATTATATTTTCTTACGAACTTGAACACTACATATACGAGCTAGGGTTTAATTTTTCCCTTCTTTTTTTTTAAATCCACAAAGCATTCTTATATGCACCACCTTCTTTCTTAGGTACCAAATCTTGAGGGACTGCGATTACAGAACAATAGGAAGCCACGATTAGCAACAAATTAAGTCAAATATCTACGGGAATCACATACATCGACAAACCCCAAGTTTAAAAATGAAACTTATATTTTTTTGGGCGTAGGAGACGAGAGAGAGAGAGAGAGAGAGTGGATGCACTTTTTTGAGCGCCTAGCATCTTGCATCTCCCTCAGCTGAGGAATCAAGAGATATAAGACAGTGTTGCTGCCATGATTTGTATCATCCAAGTAAGAGCAGGAACCAGAGCCCTCCAGCACCGTCGACATCTTGCCAATCGGGTTCAGGGGTCGGCGCCGACAACCTCACGATTAGGGTTTTGGGTCAAATTACCCAACCTTGTTCACCACGACCATTGGGTTGGTGAATATCAACATGCATGATAGGGGACACCGGTTTTATATCAAACTCAGTGGCAAGGCTGCCAGAAATCGTCGGATCAGGGACTTCATGGCCGATAAAGGGCTCCAGCACCATCAGTTCCACGAGGGTTGCGTCAGCCCTCCAAACAGAGGTGGAATCATCCGCCTCCATCTCTGGAATGACTTCTAACCAACGATAAATGCCGAAAACATAACAAAGTGAACATCTCCGGCAAGAATCACCGGAGGAATCCGTGGGAGATTCCATTAATTTAGAGTTTTGCGAATGTGGAAGGTGAATCAAGATACTTGTGAGTCAATCGGCGAAGAGAATTAAAGAGAGAAGCAAATATACGAACTAGATTTTTTGAGGAGGAGCATGTGAATATGAAAGATGAAAAAGGTTTTTTTGTGTGAAGGAAGTGATTCATTCTCATTCATGACTAGATAACATATTTCAATATGATATAGAGAGTGCCAACTCATGTGTTGCCGCTACTTCTAACAAAGTCCAACTTGTGGAAAACCATACTTAAAACCAACATTTCCTTAACAAGTTGTCTAACGTCTGGTGGGATGTAAGGATAATCAGTAATGTAGCGCAAAGCATTCTCACAATCTATTATCATCACGATGTACCAGTTTCCTCTGAGACTTGCTTGTTTAAAAGCATGTAAGATGGCCGTTAGTTCTGCTTGAACAACAGACAATCTGTGTAATGGCTCTATGCCACTCCACCCTGCTTCCATATCTGGTTGTTTGTCACACCAGGCTGACACTACTTCTCCTGTAGTATTGATGAATGACGCATCGGTGCTTATTAAGGTCCAGTCCTGAAAGAAATGATCCACACTTCTCCCTTTCTTGGCCCAGAGAAGGTTAATGTCCCATGCCTTCCTTTTTCCTTAAAAAGGTCACCCTTCGAGTTCGACTGGATGTTAGGACCTTGATATGTGGGTCATTGTGAAAGATGAATGTAACATCCCCGTATGGAATCACCTGTTCTAGCCTCGTGCACCAAAGAACCAATCTCAGCCTAGATTTGATCAAATGAAGGTAATGTATGTTCAAGCATCGCCTTATTCCTTGCGCACCATATTGACCATATTATAAAATCAAGCCAACACTAGGTTATACTTTTCCGATGCCATTGTGAACCACTGTTGTAACCAATCCTTTAATGAAGTGGGACTACCTGAGCTAAAATCCAACCCTAATATGCTCTGCCTCCAAACTCTTCTAGTGAAGTCACACTCAAAGATCATGTGTTCAATTGACTCGTCCATAATAAAACACATATGACACATAGTCAAGAGATTCATGCCTCATCTCCTTAAGTTTACATTGATTGGGCATGCCCCTTGAATCATTCAACATATGAGGAATTTGATGTGTTTTGGAATTTTTAAAAGCCACAGGATCTTCCAGAATTTTGATTCCTTCAGGTCAGAATTACCTGATGCAAAATATGAGGGTTTTGATCTTGACTTAATTCCCCAAATAGTATGGTATCCCGACTTGACTGTGTATTTCCCTAGCGCTTCCTTCTCCCAAACTAAGTAGGCTGTCTCTTCGAAAGCATTTGCCGGAACGTGAATTTTAACAATTTCCTGAATCGTGTGGTGTGGGAAGAGAACTCTTAATAGGGGAATTCTCCAGGATTTATGTGAATCGATGAGGTCCGAGACTTTGAAGTTGATAGACTGGATAATCCCTCTATCGAACCGGATTTGATTCAACTGGTTTGAGATCCATTTTTGTTGGATGCCTACAGTCTCTCCCGACACAATTTTCAACTTTAGATTTGGTTTGATTAGGTCGAGGTCCAAAAGTATGACCCTCCATCCCCATGAATCTCCCTACTTTTGTTTAGTCTCCAACGGGCCCTACTTTCTGCAATACTTAGCCAGGAAAAACTTGGCGAAGAAGGATTTTTGTTCTCCAAAAATGACCGTGCTTGTTTCCCTAATAATGCTTGGTTCATATCTACCATAGATCTCATCCCAAGACCAACTTTCCATTTAGATGAACATAGGTTAGACTAGGACTTCCAGTGGATTACTCTTCCTTCAGTGTCTCCCGCCCAGATAAATCTTGCCATCTGTTTGTCTATGTCATCTGCAACCATTTTTGGGATTCAAAATTTCCCAATGGTATATTGTGAGAGTGATTAGAGAACATGTTTACATAACGTAATCCTTCCCATTATAGAGAGGTCACATTTCCTCCAAACCGCTATTTTGGCAGTAATCCTCCTCTGCAGATCTTTGAAGATTTGAAACTTCGACCCTTTGAAGTCAATGGTATGACCAAGGTATTTTCCTTGTAGTTGGTTTGGTTTGATGTTAAATCTTAACCTGACTAGGTTCTTGGTGGATTCACTCGCATTGGGACTAATGAGAAATGGAGACTTTTCAAAATTAAGACGCTGACCTAAGTATGCTGCAAACAGATTTAACGTAGCTGTAAGTTTCCTTATACCATTCTCCGTTACTTCGAAAAATAGGAGACAGTCATCGGCGAACATTAGATTTGATACTCTCGGGACCCCTGTGCCATACTGGATATCTCTACACACTTGTTGAAAGGGAATGAAGGCTATCATAGATGACAAAACTTCCTGACATAGGTTGAAAAGAAAAGGTGACACTGGACATCCCTGTCAAAGTTCTTGTATGGGTTTAAAAGGTTGTGAAACCTCCCCATTAAAGTTGATGGAATATGTGATCGTAGTTACACACTCCATTATCCAAGATATCCATTTGACTGGAAAGCCCATCCAACCCATCACATTCCTGAGGAAGTTCTAAGAAACTCAATCATAGGCTTTGCTCATGTCAATCTTCATTGCAGCTAGTGCAGTCTTCCCCCTTTTCTACTTCCTAGCATTTTCTATTAACTCATGCGCTATAAGAGAATTTTGTACAATTGAACGCCCTTGCACAAAGGCTGCTTGTTTTCCCGAGATAATATAGCCCATATCTTGCTTTAATCTATTCGCTAATACCTTGGCAATAACTTTATATTTAACATTGCATAAGCTAATTGGCCTTAAGTCAACTGGTTTAGATGGTAACCTTATCTTGGGGATTAGAACTAGATTGGTTGCATTCAACTCAGAAAGCATTCTTCCATTTGGGAAGATTTTCTGGATTACACTGGTTAGATCTTCCCCAACCTCATTCCAGTAGTGTTGATAAAATCCTGCAGGGAATCCATCCGGACCTGAGGCCTTCCACTTACCCATTTAGAATATTGCAGTTTTTATTTACTCCGAGGTGACCCTTGCTGATAGCTTAGTACTTTGTTCGGTATTAACCGATGGCTGGATGAGTTGTAAACCATCTGTAATATTTGTGTCTTCAAAAGTATCTTGTGGCATGATGGATTTTGTGACAAAAGTCATGCTAACGTGATCTACCACCATTTGCATAACTTGTATGGGATCAGATGCCCACATCCCCGAGCTATTCTTCAACTCCAAGATTTTATTCCTTTGTTGCTTTTTCCTTGCCCACTTGTGAAAAAAGCTCGTGCTTACAAAACACATTGTCTTAGCTCTCTGTCTCCAATAGTCATTTTTGCTGTGTTAATAGAACCTCCAACTGTTCTTTGCTGGCAGTCGCTGCCTCAAAATCACTTCTCATCTAAAGTTTGTCAATCTCCCGAACTTTGTGACAGATAAGGTTCCCAAGACATCCCACATTTCCCCTGCTCCAGTTACTCAACCTCTGCATTGTATCTTGTAATTTGGTCCCCAACGTTAGAATGTCCCCATTCTGTTGCTGAGTGAGAAACCATGTGTTTGTGATGATGTTCTTGACTTCCTCCCTACGTATCCAAAAAACTTCAAACTTGGACCTTTCCATAACCCTGTCGGCATTCCTCTGAAAAAATGTGTTGAGTACTAAGGGACCATGGTCTGACCTTGTCGCTGGGAGATTCCTGACCATATGCTTTGGGAATAAGCTGCACCATGATTGGTTTACAAATCATCTATCAAGCCTCTCTAATATTAACCGATCACCTTTCCTACCATTTGACCAAGTGAACCATTGTTCATGATTGTATAGTTCAACTATACCATTCCGTTGAATAACCTTGATTAGGGCCGTCGTCTGCTGTTTCGTGACTAGATTCCCACCTTTCTTATCTTCATTCCCCGTAACTTGGTTGTAATCTCCTATGACCAGTAGTGGAGTTGAGTTGCTTAAAAGCTCTTCGTTTAGATGAAGAGATAATTGGATTTGAGAGGATAAGAATGAAGTTAACGTGAGTGTTGGGAAGATGAATAGAGCAGGTGAGGGATCAGATATTCAACTGCCCAAGAAGAAATTTATTGGTCAGTATTGTCTGTGGGAGAAGTCAAAAGTCACGAGATTTTGAATATGGAAGTTGGTTGGACGGTTCAGCAATTAAGATGTTGAAATGGAGTTGGGTTTTTATATAGTGATTTAAGTGATAAGGATTTGAGTTTAATTGATTTGGATTTGGGTTGATTTGGGTTGTAAATAAGTGGACTTTGTGTAATATTAGAAAATGAGTAAGATAGTATAAATATTTCAAGACTAATTTTTGCCAAACAAGGTAAGAATTCAAAGTGGGAAGAATTGACTGGGAGTCGGGACAATAAAAAAAGGAAGTGTGCAAAATCAACTAGGATGGGGGGATAGTAAAAACTTAGGCCTTGTCCAGTTCAACTGAAATGGAGTTACGCTGAGTTGAGCTGAATTTATTGGAGTTGAGAACAGTTGAAAAGTGATGAACTGAGTCGATTGGAGCTGAGCTGAATTTATTGGAGCTGAGAAGAGATGAGAAAAGTTGAGAAGAGTTTAGAAAAGTTGAGAATAGTTGAATTCAGATAAGCTAAACTGAATGGAGCTTAACTAAGCTGAATTAGTTGTCACTGAACTAAACTGAATCAAAATGAACTGAACCAAATATAATTAAACTGAACTTAGTCAAATTGAACCGAGATGAATCAAATTAACTGAGCCAAACTGAACTGGAATGAATCAAACTGAACCGTACTAAATCAATCTGAACTAAACTGAATAAAATTGAACTAAATTCAACCAAAATGGATCAAAATGAACCGCACTGAATCAAATTGAACCTAACTAAATAAAGCTGAACTGAATGAAGCACGCTAAACTGAAGCAATCTGAAGCAGACTGAATCAAACTGAACCAACTTGATTCAAATTGATCGAACTAAATCAAACTGGACTGAACTGAATAAAAATTAACTGAACAAAAAATAATTAAAAAAGACTAGAGGAGTACCATCACGCTTTGCGCAACATTATTAATTAAAATATTAGGATTTTGTTTTTTATATGTTGTGTCTTACATTTAAATTAAAAACAAAAAATTTTATTCAAAATTTCAAAGTTTAGTCATCAAAAGAAAACTATATGAGATTGTTATAAATTGTTAAATATTGAATACAATAAAATTTTACTTTTATTTCATTCAAATTATTTAAAAAGTAATTATTTATATGTTGAGATTCCTTTTAAAGGGCTGTCATAACTATATGTAGAGTGAAGTTCGTTTTTAATCCTATGTTTTGGGCGAAAATGCATAAATGTCCTTGTAAAATCTGAAAGTGAAAAATTAACCCTGAATTTTGTTGACCGAAAAGTCAACGGTCAAATTGCCCTGAATTCATCGAAAATACAATTTTACCCTTCCAATACTCTCCAAGTTTTTAAGAAAACAAAAAATAATTTTTCCCTATTTCATTTCTTCTCGTTTCCTCTGATCCTTGCCTTGAAAACCCAAAAAACCAAGCTCTGACGGACGAGTGACGGACGAGCGGTGGTGGTGGGGGGCTCTTCATTTCAGCGTGGTAGGGTGTTGGATACAATTACTCACGGCGGACGAGCGATGGTGGTGGTGGGCTCTTCTGTCAATGGGGGTGGGGCTGAGCGGCTAGGTTTCTGGCAAGGGGTTGAGCATCGTGGGGTTAGGGTTACGAAGGTGGTGGGGTTGCGTCGAGGGCGGAGCTAGGATTGTACGGTGGAGCGTGGCAGCGTGGCTAGGGTTGAGGGGGGGGATTGGATTGAGGGCGGGGCTTGGGATGAGCGGGGGTAGTTGGAGAAGGAGGTGTGGTGGTGGTGATGAGGAGGTGTTGCTGGAGATGGGCGGAGCGGCAGTGGCGCACTGGCAGAGTGGTGAGAGAGGTGGTGGTTGTGGATTGTAGGGGAGAGGCAGATCAAGGGTTTTAGTGGGTGACGGCGGATTTGGGCGACGATAGGGAAGATGTGGTGGGCTGAGCGGATTTGGGTGATGACATATTTGGGCGATGACAGATTTGGGCTGAGCCACCAGATAACCGCTGGTGGCTGAGTGGTGTGAGGTTAAGGGTTAGTAGCGGCGGAGCCAGTGGCTGAGCGGTGTTAGTGGTGGCTAAGCAGTGTTAGTGGTGGTGGAGCTGATTGTTGGAGTTGGATTTGGGTGGCGGTAGTTCTGGGTAGGAGGCAGAGGCCCAGCGGTGGAGCGGAAGGGGGATGGGAGCAGACGGCGGCGACGTGGTGGCGATGTGGCGGCGGATGTCGACCAGTAGATGTCCGGCGGTGAAGAGAAGAAAAACCCTAGGCTCTATTTTGTCATTAAATTTTTTGTTCTAATAGTAAGGGTGTTTTTGTCTTTTCACATATGGTCAATGCCGGAATTAGTTTGGTCAATGCCGGAATAGTTCAATCCGGGTAAAATTGCACTATGTTACAAAAACTTAGGGTTACTTATGTACTTTCAGAATTTACAAGGTTATTCTTGCACTTTCTCAATCTTATAGGGTTATCTTTGCACATTTACCTTATATGTATCTCATTGCAATTAATAAAAGTAAATTTCAAATGACCTTATTAGTTTCACTAATTATAAAATATTCTCATTTAACAGTTAGTCGGTCTAAAACAAGACTTTTTCATGTATAAATTAATAAATAAATAATATGTATACATATTTCTATCATAAGTACTATATCAGTGTATAAAAAATCCAAACATTTTGTTATTTTAGATTATGTATTTTTTAAAAAAATCTTCAGTGATATATATATATATAATACAATTAAGTAAGTGCCACTAATAGGGAAACAGATGGAGTAGCATATTTACTTCATTTTTATTGAATTTAATTTAGTTAATTTGAATTAAGTTCAATTCAGTCCAGTTTAGTCCAATCCAATCCAATCCAACTCAATTCAATTTTGTTAAGAACTATTATACCAATTTTGTAACTATATTTGATTTTAGAAAAATTCAATCTACTATATTTAAATTTATTTGAATTTAGTATTTTAAAATATCTAAACATTGTTCAATTAAATTCAGTCCAGTTTCAGATAAGTTTCGTTCAAAGCCTATTATTACTATTTTATCACTATATTTAATTCTTATACAATACAATTTAGTATATTTAAATTTGTTGAATTTAGTATTTTAAATTATTTAAATAAGGTTCAGATAAATAAATTTTAAATTTTGACAATGAGTTGAATTCAATTTATTATATTTATTTGAATTCAATTCATTTCAGTTTATTATATTTATTTAAATTTAGTTCAGTTTAGTTTATAATATTTATTTAAATTTGGTTCAGTTCAGTTTATTATATTTATTTAAATTCGATTCAGTTTAGTTCAGTTTATTATATTTATTTTAGTTCAGTTCGTTAGTTCAGTTTATTATATTTATTTTAGTTCAGTTCGATTTATTATATTTATTTAAGTTAAGTTTATTATATTTATTCAAATTCATTTCAGTTTATTATATTTATTTAAATTAAATTCAGTTTAGGTTAATATATTTATTTAAATTCAATTTAGTTAATTATATTTATTTAAACTCAGTTCACCTCCAACCATTTCCAATAATCTTCGGTCATCTTCATAATCTCATATCATATCCAACCATCTTATACAATTTCAAACCATTTCAAACCCTCTTATACTATTTTCAATCATCTCATGTCATTTCCGTTTCAACTCAACGGGACATGACAAGAATCTACGGACTACGGTAATAAATCTTGAAGTTAATCTAATGCTAATAATTGTACAGTAGGAGTGAAATTCGTTAGTTCTGCTCGTGTGACAAGTGGCAAGTGGCAAGTGGCTGGGCTATGCTGACACAACATTCATCTTCAAGGGCCCAACCGGTCCCGCCTTTGTCTCCCTCGGCTTCTAGTACTACTGTACACTGGTATTGTGCGGGGCCACCAGATGGAGCTGCCCGTGCCCACCAATAATACCTGCTTTTTGATCTTTATTAAGTGTCTCCATTGATTGGTTGGTACCACATTTCCATCATTTTTCATACTCTCTGATTCATTAACATTGGCACACTTTGACCACCACTTTTTTTAGGTATGTTTGACCATCGATAACTTTAGTTTCATATAATAAT
>JAULKM010099867.1:0-26600 GCA_032355605.1 Rubia tinctorum
GGAACCTTGTAGAAGATACAAAGTACCATGCAGAAGACCTTTCAGAACCAGCTTAGAACCCTTGCAGACACTTAGAAATCCATCTTTCCCTGAATATACAAAAACCTTTCTATCCAGCAGACTAAGAGAAATGAAATTCTTCGTCATTGATGGAATGTGCCTAACCTCATTCAAAGTATAGAAACTACCATCATCTGTCCTGATCTTGATCGAGCCTGTCCCAACTACCTTACAGATAGTACCGTTAGCCGCAATAATGCCACCCTCTGTCTGCTTATAAGTCGAGAACCACTCTCTCCTTGGAAAAATGTGGTAGGATGCCCCAGAATCTAGGAACCACACATCGGAGTGATGAGTGTCCAACAACAACCAAATCAATATCCTCTTCTGAATCAGCATCTCCTTCCGCTAGGAATTGACATTAGGGTCCCATAGTGTAGGATTGCATCCGGGCAGAATTGAATTTGGATGTCCGAGTGGTGAACGTCGTTTTACTCGCAAGGAGCAAAGATGAATAATTTCAATTTCTCTTCCACTAATTCAGAAAACCTCTTTGGTGATGCCACCACGCCTTAATTTTGATGATTTTTTCTAAGACTAAACTTTCAAATAATGAATCTAAAAACAATGAGAAATAATATAATTAAATGATATCGTTGCTAAACTAGAACACATCTTGATAGCATTAAGAATTAAAAGAATCTGATATAGCAATTACTCAAATATTCGCAAGTAGTAATACACACTTAATTATTCTTCATCTTCCTATTACAGTCTTAACTAGTTAGCTGTTTTTCACAAGATTGTGCCACTTACTAATCCCATTCAACAATTACGTATTGGCGGAAATTAAATAGCAGTATTATAAAAACATTCAAGTTGGTCAGACTCAAATATATTATAAATAAATTCAATCAAGAACATGCAATAATCAATTATAAAGCAATTAGGCCTCACGATTAAAAACTAGCATTCATTATTATCTGTCGATATATAATTTAGCTACTCATAATAATTAAACTAAACAAAGAAATAATATATAAACTAAACATAATAATAATATAATAATAACGAAATCAAAATAATCGAACCAATATGCTGGTGAATGAATGCTTTGCGCAAGACTACGTATTCAAATAATTATCCACCCCAGTGTACTGCGGCGGCTCCTGTGTAACAAAAACGAAAACAAAAATCTCCCTAACTGATCTAACGTCTACGTGAATAATGTATTGCGTGTCTCTCTTTGTCGAGACTGAAAGGTATTTATATACCTCAGTGATCCGTGTCTCAAAGAATAACAAACCAATTACAACTCAATTTCAGCATTACTTCTCGGTTAATGGTTTTTCTCGTTAAAACTCTCTTTGTTGTGCAATATTACATTGATAATACTGTGGGAATTATGGAACGCAAGAAATAAGAAGATATACGATAATGTAGACTCTAATGCTGATATGATATGGAAGCCTGTATATTATTTTTGTTTCTCTCTATATTCCATACACAATGATTTGCACTTCTTAACCAGTGACATGAGTTTTTGCTCAGAAGAGATAATCCCTCCACTGGTTAAATGATCCTGAATGATCATTACTACTGTTAGATGGATACCTCCTTCTATTGGAATCAAGATTAATTGTGATGCTTCATATAGTGAAACTTCTTGTGGAATAGGATGTATGATAAGATCTTCAGCTGCTACATTGATTCATATAATTTCAGATTATTGAGATGATGGTTTATCTTCAGTTTTTCATGCAGAACTAACATCTATTCTTTCAGGTATGAGGTGGGCGGTTAAACACACTCCATCCACGAAGATCGTAATTGAATTTGCTTCAAAACTCGTGGTGGAAATGTTACAGGTAGAAGCCAAGCCACCCTGGCGATTGTCACATATGCATAGCAAGATTTTAGCCATCAAAAGGGAAGCATGTTTCGAATTCCAACACAATTTTAGGGAAGCAAACCGTGCTGCATATTTCCTTGCTAAATTGGAAGTTAAAATGGGGTGCAATACCAGCTTCAAAGATACAAGACAGATGCAACAATTTACCTTCATCTTAAGACAAGATATCCTATTCCCTCAGCTCAGGAGGAAAAATATTCAAGTTTCAGCTTAGATTTAGTAAGGAAAATAATAGGTTTGTGGTCCGTCTGGCCACTCAAAATTTAAAACAGGGGTGGAGGATTTTGAAGTGGAATCACGGACTACATCAACCCATTAATCGGTTTGTGGCTCTCGGTTCTTGGTCAAATGCATTGACTTTTTGTAATCTTACACTATTCGGAGTTCACAATGGTTGGGGGATCCATTAAAACAACCCTTACTCATCCATGATGAGCTTTTGAATTAAAAAAAAGAAATGCGTGAAGTACTTAGCCACTCAACGTCACCAGCGGCAGCGACGATAACATCATCCAATGCGGGTTGTGGGTAGATTTTCTCAAGGCCCATTATTGAGTATATTTGTAAATATTCAACTTCTAAGGGTTATATTAGTAAATACAGTATGAAGCCCTTTTTATAAATACTCCCCAGTACAGCTGATTTATAATGATAGAGAATATACACCGAAATTTTCATACTTTATTTGCCTTTTTAGAGCTCGATAGTTACAGAGCGATTTCTAGATTTTCTTCTATTCTTGTTTCTAAGTTTTTCTATGAGCTTTGGGATTTTGATTCCTGCTGAATCGTTATGGTATTAGAGCTATTGGTTCTAAAATTTTGATTTCACTGCTTTAATCATTGAAGATATGACAAGTGCGAGTTCATATGATAGAGTAGGTGACACAACTACTTCTTCAAACCCTAGGCCCAAGCAAAGAGCATACATCGTAGATAAGAAATGATTCACCAAGATTTTACTGGAAGATTCTCTTTATCTTCATCCTGGTGAGCATCCTAGATTGTCAATGGTAACAAATCTGCTAACCGAAACAAACTACATAACTTGAAACGTTGCTATGGGAATAGCTCTTGAGTCCACAGATAAATTGTGCTTCATATCTAGTGAGTTTACTATTCTTAAGGTCAATTAACTTGTTTATAAGCAATGGAGAAAGGTCAATTCGACTCTAGTGTCTTGGATTTGGAATTCTATGATTAGGGATATAGCTAGAGGCTTTGGTCTTTCAACTGATGCTAAAAAACTTTGGGAAGAGGTTAAGCATATGCATGGGGTTAGTAATGGACCTTTACTGTATGAAATTAGACGAAACATAGCCTCACTGAAACAAGAAGAAAAATTGTGACTCAATATTTCAATGATATGAACACTCTTTGGGATGAAGTATCTTGTCTGAGGCCTAAATAAAAATCTAGATGCAGTCCTACTGGATGTAACTGTGGATATTATGAAGCTCTAGATACAGGTGATAATGAAGATAAACTGCAATTTTTTATGGGATTGAATGATGATTTTGATGTTATCAGAAATCAATTACTTGCCATGTAACCTATTCCTCTTGTTGCTAAAGCCTCCATCCTTATTATTAAGATGGAGAAGACTAAGGAAATTCAAATACATCAGGTTCATATTTATGAGAATGAAGAAATGTATGTTAGACCTGCAATAGATAATCAAAGCAACAAACCTGTATATTTTAACAAGAACAAAGAGCAGCTATAGAGGAATACCAATATGAATTGTGACTATTGTCACAGAGTTGGTCATGTGAAGGATTTTTGCTATAAATTGTATGGTTATACTGAATAGTGGTCAGGAATTAAGGACGATGGTGGTAGG
Source organism: Rubia tinctorum (assembly GCA_032355605.1). Lineage (NCBI taxonomy): Eukaryota > Viridiplantae > Streptophyta > Magnoliopsida > Gentianales > Rubiaceae > Rubia > Rubia tinctorum. Next base: position 3,755 of record JAULKM010099867.1, read on the forward strand.
CAGAAACCAAGGTTTTCTACAAATGTTAATACAAATGGAGTGACATAGGATACTTCTTCGGACTTGGATGAATTAGGTAACCAACCTAATCTGCAGAGTATTTGGCAAGTTTGATGCAATTACAACATGATGTTGGCAGAACAATGATAGGGAAAACGCCGGAGTTTAACATGGCTAATGGAAAAATGATCAACATGACACACTTCTATGATTTTTCAGGTTCTCCTGCAACTCATATGTCTAACTCCCTTTTTCAATTTGATACTTGTTCTTGGGTTATGGATAGTGGAGCTTTTAGCCACTTGTGTAGCAGTATGAATTTTTTTTACCAATCAACCTATAACTTCTATAACTCAGATTTACTTACCAGACCATTAACTGAAGATGGTAGAATTTATAGGGTTAGAGAAGCTTAGACAAGATATGGTTTTGAAGGATTGCTTATATGTGTCATATTTTAAATTTAATTTTCTATCAATGAGCAAACTGAGCAAGAGTGCAACTGTTAGCTTCAATTTTACTCCATCTTTTTTCCTGATACAGAACCTTAGGACTAAGAGAATATTTGGAGTGGCTCAGGAGCATAGAAGTCTTTACTTGGTGAATAATCAGTCTTTTTATTCAAGTTTTATTCAGAAATTTATTTATTTAATGAATAATAGTAGTATGAAGGAAGGTTGTTTTTCCATAAACAGTGTTGAGACATCTGATATATCTATATGGCATAACAAGCTTGGTTATCCATTCTTCAATGTGATAAAACATTTGAAGTCACTTTGTAAATTTCCTGGATCCTTTCAATGTATTGTTTGTCCCTTGGCTGAACAATCTAGAGAGCCTTTTCCTGTTTCAGTTACAAGTTCTGCTGCAATTTTTGATTTGGTCCATATAGGTTTAAGGGGGCTATATAAGACTCCAACTCTGAATGGAATTTGTTATTTTCTTACTGTTGTTGATAATTTTAGCAAAACTACTTGGAGTTATTTTTTGAGAAACAAGGCTATGGTTTGTTTTGTTATTTAGGGTTTCTTGAAGATAGTATGTACTCAGTTTGATAAGAGGGTGAAGGTCATTCGTAAGATAATGGCATGAAGTTCATCAACATTTGTGAGCAACAAATGTTTCAAGATTTTGGGATTATACATCAGAAAAGCTACCATTGCACTAAACTGCAGAATGGAGTTGTTGAAAGCAAGCATAGACATTTGGTTGAAATGGCTCGGGCCTTCATGTTTCAAGCTAACTTTCCTGCTTATTTATGGGGGAGATTCCATTCTGGCATCCACCTACACTATTAACAAGTTGCCTACACCTACTCTAAACTAGAAATCACCCTATAAACCACCAGATCTTCAGTTTTTTAAAAATATTGTCTCTTAATGTTATGCAACTAATAATGTCCCTCATAAAACCAAATTTTAGCCTAGGTCTTTTCATTTTTACTTTTTTAGGTTACCGTATTGGTCTAAAAGCCTACAAACTCAATGATTTACATAATAAAAAGGTTATCATTTTTAGAGATGTGTTCAGAGAACATATTTTCCATTTTTAGTCACATACTAATAATACTCCTTTTCAGTCACTTTAAAATCGTCCTTCTTTTTCTAATCCTTATCAGGACATCTATACACAATATTTGTCCATTTCTGATTCTACAAATTCAGAACCTGTGTGTACTGAATTTACCCCATCTTACCAAGTCTCCTGATCCTGTATGCCATAGTCCCATATTTTCTGATTCTTCATTCCACACACATTCTCTCATTTTTCTCCTAATTCAGCACAAATTCAACCAATCATTCTTCACCGCCTCTTTTAAGACGAAGCTCCAGGTTGAAAACTAAACCAGTCTTGCTTTCTGAGTTTTTTACAAATATTTCTAATTGTCCTCCCAATTCTTCTTGTTTTTTTCTTCTCATTCAGCCTTTTTAGCTAATATAACAAACATTTTTTTAGCCTCATCCCTATAAGTAAGCTTCAGTTCATTCTCAATGGAATCAATCCATGAAAGCTGAGCTAGATGCTTTAGAACATATTCAGACATAGTCTTTGGTTCCATTGCCCCCTGGAAAGAAATAAATTGGTTGCAATTGGGTATATAAAGTAAAATGTCATGCTGATGGGACTGTTGAAAGGTTTAAAGTTTGTCTGGTTGCTAAGGGATACAATCAGATCGAAGTTGTTGATTGTGAAGAATGTTTTTCTCCTGTAGCTAACATTGATACTGTGACACTTCTACTTGCTTTGGCTGCTAATAACTCTTGGCTTTTGCACCAAGTTGATGTGAACAATGCGTTTCTTCAAGGTTTAATCAATGAGACCACCTCCTGGTTACGATACAAAGCCAGGTCTTGTTTGTAACTTGAACAGATCCCTCAATGGACTTAAACAGGCTTCTCGACAGTGGAATGTTGAATTTACTGCTCATCTTCGTGCTTAAGGATTTGTTCAATCCAAGCATGATCATTGTTTGTTCTTGAAGACCTCCTCAGATACAATTAAGGCCTTGGTTGTTTATGTCGACGATATTCTCATTGCCACTAATTCTTCCGATGTTATACAGACCTTCAAAACTTCACATCATCTGAAACTTACCATTAAAGATCTTGGTGTTGCTAAGTTCTTTTTAGGGCTTAAAACAGCAAGGTATAGGGATTGTATGTTTGTCACGCAGTCCAAGCATATCACAGACCTTCTCAGGGATCTTGGCTTTATGCAAGCTCATTAAGTTGCTTCCCTTTTGCTAGTTACTTGGATAGATGATGAAGCTTCACCTTTGCTCACTGATTCTGGTCTTTATAGGAGACTTATTGACCAATTATTGTACTTGAACTTCACACGACTAGATATTACCTATTTGGTTAATCAATTAAGTCAATTTGTTAATGATCCTACTAAACATCAATGGACTGCTGCTCTCCATGTGGTTAACTACTTGAAGCATTATCAGTCTTACGGGCTTTATTATTCGGTCCAGTCTTCTCCATCCCTCACTACATATAGTTACGTAGACTGGGCTACTTGTAAAGATACTCGCCGGTCAGTTATTGGTTATTGTATTGTTGTCTTCTTCTCATGATGGGTTTCCCTTCAATCACAACAGCCTCATCTCGGGTTGGTTGGTGGGGGTATTGAGTATGTTTGTAAATATTCAACTTGTAAGAGCATGTACAGTGGGGGGTTTCAGAGTAATTTCAATTATAAAATGAAACCACGTTGAAAATTGAAAACTCCCACAATGGGGATTTCAGAGTGGTTGGAATAAAATTGCAACCACCCTTCATTTCCAGAGAATTGAAAATGCTCACATTTGGTTTCATGTTAGACCATGTGCAGTACCCATATGAAGCAGGCATTTTCTTTATCAAGATGTGCCACGCGTCGTACCCTGATTCGGACACGTGGCAAATAGCAGCCCAAACCCTTTTTAAATATGATTGAGAGACATGGCCCAATCATGTGGTGACACGTGTCCTAATTAAATTTTTTAAAAATGTTTTTTAATATTTATTTATACTATTTTTAAAAATAAAAAATCTTTTAAAATTCTGATTTTTATTTTAAAAAATTAAAATTAAAATTAAATTTGTTTCTTTTTAAAAATTGAAATTACATTTTTTTAAAATGTGATTCTTTTTAGTTCTGGTTCATAAAATAACTTCTAAAAATTGAAGTTATTTTTCAATATTAAATTTTTTAAAATTAATTAAAAATTTCAAGTGTATTATCAAATTTCACATTTCAATTTATTTTGGTAGGTAAATTAATTTAAATTAAATATTGAATGTAGAATTAATGAGTGGAATAGAAAAAATCAATTGGGATCTATGGAGTGTTTTCAAAGTGGTTTAAACCAATATGAAGAGAAAAATCGATGAATGGAACATAGATTAAATATTAATAAACTCAAACCACAAAAGCGGTTTCATAACGATTTCACCTCTTCATGGTCGAAGGGTTAGACGATTTCACCTCTTCATGGTCGAAGGGTTAGACGATTTCACCTCTTCATGGTCTAAGGGTTAGATTAGTAAATATCGTTGTTTAAATACTCCCATGTGCAGCTGATTTATAACGATAGAGAATATACACAGAAATTTGCATACTTTGTTTCCCTTTTCTGAGCTCGACGGTTACAGAGCAGTTTCTAGATTTTCTTCTCTTCTTGTTTCTCAGTTTTTCTCCGAGCTTTGGGATTCAGATTCTTGCTGAATCGTTACCCACAGGCGGAGAAACTCACACTAAAGGGGAAGAAGAATACCGCACGCACTCACCGGTTCTACGGGAAGAAGACGCTTTCCATTTCGGCTCCCTCTTCAAATCTCGCGCGCGAGTTCCATCCTTTTCTTCGCCAGCTTTGTTTCGTATAGGTAATCTCCTCCCGCTCTTAGCTCAGTCGTTGATTTTTTCTGTTTTATTGATTTGTTTGTGTTTGTAGTTGTAGTTGTTTTTGGTGGATCTGTTGGTGATTTTTTCTGTAGTTTACGTTTGGTGATGAATTTGTCCGTGCTTTGCGTTCGTTGTTGCGGTAGATTTGTAATGTTTGTGTTGATTTAGTTGCTGATTGGAATTTGTGATGTAAGTGTATAGGGTCGAATCTACTCCGTATAGTGTTTGGATTTCTACATTTCGTTGAGGAACTGGAGTAAGATAGGTGGAAATTTAGTTACCTGAAAATGAAGCTATTATTGCTAATTAAGTGTTCTTCCTCTGGTTTACGGATTAATCTCGACATCACAGTAGACATTTTAGTGCGGTTAATGTGGATGTGTGAAGGAATATGAGAAACACAGAAGCAATCATCAGCAAAACATCAGGGAATGATCAAAATCAGAAACGGTTGGAGCTTCAGTTTTGACGGGAAAAACGGTTGAAGGCGATGGAAGTTTTGCTGATGTTTTTGTCAACTGAAACCTATTTCTCTTAGTTAGTTTGATAGTTAGTTTGATAGTTAGTTGAGATTTATAGTTAGTTAAAGCTTGATCCGTGTATATATAGTGAGAGAACTTGATGTATTGAAGTTAAGTTAATCAAAATCAGAAAATTTTCCCTCAGTTTTCATTTTTTTCAAACAGTTTTCCGAAGCTCAATTTTGAGCTTGATCTTGTTTGATTGCTGACTTCTTCATGGTATCAGAGCTTCAGCCTCTAGATCCGAATTCAGCTTAAACGATTGCTTGAGATTTTGATTCAACTGATCAAACATGAGCACTGGATCAGTGAATGGAAATAACACCAATGTTGCTGATGCTGATCTTGAAGGCTTTGTGAGAATCAAACCGGATGATCCATTGCTTCTCACAGCTTCTGATCATGCAAGCCTTGTAATTGTGTCAGATCTTCTCACGGAAAGTAACTATGTGATCTGGAAAGAAGCTCTGATATCATGAAGAAAACAGCAAGCAAACAAGATCAAGCTCAAAATTGAGCTTCAGAATACATTTTGAAGAAAATGAAAACTGAGGGAAATTTTTAGATTTGATTAACTTAACTTCAATACATCAAGTTCTCCCACTATATATACACAGATCAAGATTTAACTAACTATCAATCTTAACTAACTATCAAACTAACTAAGAGAAACAGATTTCAGTTGGGAGGGTGCCGACGAGCACTCTGCCACGTAACGGCAGGCAGATAAAAAAAACCCAATTAAGACGACTCGGAACCGAACTAACTGCTTTAAAAGTTTAGACTTTCCCTTATATATATAGATAGATAGAGGTTAGGGAATGACAAATTGTTTTTTTATTATGCATAATAAGGTCCCCAATCATATAAACATTAACTGTTGAGATAATAATAACCTCAAGGTACATTATTACGCCGTTCAAGGAATATGTTTGATCACTGATATCTGCCAAACCAAGCAAATGAAAGGATTAAAATGAGTCCATCTTGTTGAAAGAAAGACCACAGTTTAAAGTGCAAATTAGAAGAAATGAAGATAAAATTTTCGGGTTGTATTAATCGGGTAACTTATAACTAATACATGTTGCATGATAAATTTTTAATATTGCAATTAAATTTTTTACCTTTCTATTATTTTAATTAAACCCAATTTTTCCATGCCAAATCAAAAAAATCAAAATGCATAGAAAAATATCGTAGGTGATTTTGTTTGATTCACCTTCACCTCATGTGTTAATGAAATCGACATTTTCCCGTTAGATCCATCCACTAATTTTTCCCTAGGAAATTCAACAGCCCATGTCACAATTGATTTATTTTTAGGGGTATTTTTATCATTTTAGTTTCTAGTCATGCCAGAACTCACTTGGTCATGTTGGAATTAGGGAGTTTGACTATATCAGAATATTTTTTAAAAAAAATTTAAGGTTAGATTGACACATGCAATAATTAGTTATGGTTAAATTAGCACTTTCTGAGATTGCAGAGTTATATTGACACTTTCACCCTAAAGTTGAGATTATAAACGTAAATAACCCAAAATTTTAATATTGGAACTAAAACTTTTTGCATTTTTATTATTCTAATTAAATCTCATATTTTTAAAAACTTATGGAAACATGATTTTTCCCAAAACTTTGCCATCGAAATAACTTGAATTAGCTGAAACTTGTGGCAACTTTGATAATTAAAAATCTCTAAAATTTTATTTGATAAAAAAGAAGAAAAATTCCCCTTTAACCCTCATTTACTCTGTATAATTTTGACTAAAGTTTTTCGAAAGTGCCGAAATACCTTAATTTAGTCTAAATTTGTGATTATTGTCGGTTAATCCTGCCAAATGTTAAAGTAAATGACCTAAAAACTCCTGATCTTAATTTGAATTTGAGAAAAAAAATTCTTCATTTTTCTTCTGAATTTTTTCGGTGAAGAACTTACCATTCACAATTTCCAATCAATTGAGGTTAAATCACCCATCAATTAAAAAACCTATAAGAGTTAGTCCAACAAGCTATGAGATATGAATTATCCGAAGCAACAAAGGAGTTGACAACATAATTTGTCAAAAATTAAGGCTTTCTGGATCAGAAGACTTCTCAATTCCTTTCATGGTATAGGAAACAACCAAAATACCGTGTTTGCAATGATGGTGGTGGTTGGAATCAAGAAGTGTTAATCCCAAAATAATGATGATTAGGGATAAGTAGCTAAGAGAATGAAGACTCCGAGCGTGTGATATTGACTATTTGTTAAGGGTCGTTTGAAATATTCGACAAAGACACAAATGGGAAGAGGGTCGACGATGACAAGAAGAGAGGAATGACACTGGTGGTAAAAGGGGATGAGAGTGTGAGGAAGGGGGTAGGGAGGAGTGTGGGGAAGGGGTAGGGAGGAGTGTGTGGCGGTGTTGAAATTAATGGTGATCAGGTGTGAACCGTGCGTTGAAGCACAAAAGGGGTGTTATTGAGTTGGGCGGCGTTGGTGGGTGACGTGGTGTTGTGGCAACGTTGGTGGTGATTGAAATCAGCAGGTTAGGGTTGCCAAACAAACAAGACTATTTTTGTCATATATTTTTTTCTCCCAAAAAAATGTTAAGAGTTAAATTTTTACGCTGTCAGAATTATACTACTCCCTCTGTCCCAGTTCAATCTGCACACTTTTTGGTCAATTTTCTCAAGACAAATTTGACCATAAATTTTAACCAGTATATAGATACAAATATTATTATGTGAGATATCATTTGATTCCCTGCATGATGTATTTTTTAAACATCAAATTTTAATACACCATTATTATACATAAATAAAGTTATCGTTGATCAAATATGGTATGATAAATTTGACCAAAAAATGTGCAGTTTGAATTGAAACGGAAGGAGTAGTACTTTCGAAAAAATTGTAAGTTGGTCAAATGTTATATGAACACTGTTAAAAAAATTAAAGGTCATGTTTTCATCCGGAAAAAGTAAGCAAAATTACCGAGAGTATTTCATTTACATTTACTATCAGCCGAAATTCTTTAAGTTAACATGAAAAGCCTTTTAAAACATAATTGATTTTCAAACCTTAACAGTCGCAACAAAAACAAACTTTAAATTTTTTTTCTTCATTGTTATTCTGCAATGAGACTCCAATCAACACCTAACCCTAAAATACTTTTTAGGGTAAAGTGTTAAAATGATCTCAAAAATATCTCAACTTTAATTTGAAAGTGTCAATATAACCTTGCAAAATGAGAAAATATCAAAATAACCCTAATTTTTTTGATGTATGTGCCAATCTACCCTTGACGCCATTGACTTCAATTGTCAACGGGAGATTTGACAAATTTTAAGGAAATAACAATTTTACCCCTGAATTTTAAAAAGTGAAAATTTTAAAAAGAGAAAAACATTTCTTCACCGTTTTCTTCCCCGTGCTGCCCTCGTCATTTCTTTTCTTCACCCATTGTCGGCCTCATCATCGAACTCCGCCTTCTCAGATCCCTTTTCTTCACCGATGGCGCTACCACCTTTTTTTCATTCACATCGACACCTTCTCAATCGATCTGGTCGCGTCAATTTGAACATAAATTCAGCACCCTCGATTTGGGGCGACAGGAGATTTTGGTCGGCGATGGGCTCGAAGAAGGAGGGGCTGACGGGGGAGAGGAGGTGGTGTTGTGGTGTCCATTTACCGGACTGGGAGAGGGTTTACTGGCGAGAGGCTTGGCCGACTTGGCTATTGTGGTGTGCGATGGTGTGAACAGCGGGTTGGTTCCTTGTGCGGTGGTGCTGATAGTGTGAACGCTCGGTTGGGAGGGGGTTTACCGGCGAGAGGGAGATGGGGTGGTGTTGGGGTCCTTGTGCGGTGGTGCTGGTGTCCTTGTGTGGTGTTGCTGGTGTCCTTGTGCCAACCTGAGAGAGGTTTACCACTTGAAGGGAGATGGGGTGGTGCAGTGGTGTTGGTGTCCTCGTGCGGTGGTGTGAACACTGGGATGGGAGGGGGTTATCAGCCACGAGGAGATCGAGTGGTGCTGAGGTGGTGGTCAATGGTGGTAGGGTGGTGGCCGGTGGTGGATCGGTGACGGGGAGATGGGGTGGTGGTTGGGGTAAGAGTGAGTTTTGAAGAAGAAGAACAAATGGGTAAAATGAGAATTCAACTTATAGGCCAACGTGTATTTTTGTCATTTCATGTCCAGTCAACACCTTAATTGATGAGTCAATGCCAGAGTAGTGTCAAAAGTTTACAACTACACACTTAAGCCTAAAGTTAGGGTTATTTTTGTATTTTCTCATTTTGCAGGGTTATATTAGCACTTTCAGCCTGAATTTAGGGTTATAAGTGTAAAAATTCCTTGTTTTTAAAAGTGATGATATAACCCTATAATTGTGATAGTGAGGAGGGTAAAATTGTTAAAATTGTTTTAGAAAACTAACCAGGGATATTTTGGTCATTTCCGGGATGACTAACGTCAGTTTTTCCAAGTCAACACCCGAAATGGCACGAAAGGTTATAACCGGACAATTCATCCAAAAGTTAGGAAAGTTAGGGCTGGAGTGACACTTTCTTATTTTGCAGGGTTATATTAGCTCTTTCAATCAAAAGTTAGAATTAGAAGTGTGAAAATCCCTATTTTAAATTAGGAAGAAAATTTGTTTATTTAACTTAATCCTATCTATTATTGGATTTGTAATAATAGTAGATAAATTTATTTACAAAACCTAATCCCAATTGTTTTAGGATTTTCTAGTTTATAGCTCCACAATCCTATAAATAATACTCTTTATTCATCAATAAGACTCAAATTAGGTTGACTTTCCAAAGGAGAATTTAGAAAGTGCAAAAGGATTAATTTTCAATGCGAGAACTTTGACTCTTTTGTAATTTCTGTATTGACATTTTAACCAGTAATATCTGATCGGTAGAAGTGATTCTCGAAATTGAAAGCGTTTTCTTCTCAACAATTTGAACATTCACTACAATTGAACTTGCTCTCTCCAAAATCAAAAGTGAGCTCTTCACAACAAGAAGTTGAGCACTCTCTTAATTTCGATCATTTACCCTTTCATTGAGAAGGTGCTTTTAGTCATTCCCCATAGATTCATGGATACAAGAGGTGCAAAGTCCCATTTCACCTATGAAGATATTATTTCTCTGAAAGATGGAAAATGCACCCGCAGAATCGCAAGGTTTCTCAAGCCCTGTGCCCGGAATCAGACCGAAGCCGCCGCCGCCGCCGCCCCGAAAATGACCTCCGGCGGGAAAATAACCTCCGGCGGAACTTCAAGAATCACTTTTAACCGCTGGGATTACTCAAGAACGGAGTGGGAGAACTTGGTCGATCGCTTAGCTCTCAACAACGCAGCCTCATGGAAGCAAACCGGAATCGTCGACGCCGTCGTGAGTTCAATCTACGAAGTCCATTGGAATCAGAATTTGGTACTAGGGTTAGTCGAGTTCTGGTGCCCTGAAACGAACACCTTCGTGTTCCCGTGGGGCGAGGCCACCGTCACCTTGGAAGACGCGATGATTCTTGGGGGATTTCCGGTCACCGGGGAGCTCGTATCAGATGCTCCGGCCACCGGAGAATCTGAAATCACGGTGGAGATGGACAATCAGGAGGTGAAAACCGCCACCTTCGGCGAATGGCTGGAGCATTTCAGGAAACGGGGAAATCAGGAGATTGAGCATGTGGGGTTTTTTGCATCGTGGTTGTCTAAGTTCGTGTTTCCATCTCTTCCGGTGGATTCTGCCCATTTATATGTTTTCCCTCTGGCTGCAAAGCTCTCCCGGAGGAGGAGATTAGCCCTAGCTCCGGCGGTTCTCGCTAACCTTTACGCCAATCTTACTTTGCTGAAAGGTAAAGTGATGAATGGTTCGGAATTATGCGCAATAGCGAAGCCATTCGAATTGCTGATTCTCTGGGCGTATGAGCATTTCCCCGGTTTAGCTCCATTTCCGAATAGACTCAACCCCGGGGATCCAAGAATCGCGCGATGGCACGATTTGAGCGTTGATCTGACCATTGACCGTGTGAAATCTTGTGTTGAGAAGGCTGGAAGCTTCGAATGGCGGCCTTATGCTGCTGATCTTGAAAATTGGCGCCATTTATCGTACTACAAGGAAGGAGAGCAGCTTCTGTTTTGTCCCGAGTTTGGAGATGATGAGGAAATGGAGTCTTACTTTCAGAGCTTATTGCCTTGTGAGTTGGTTGGATTGGGATTGGATTGTACACAAATGTATCAGCCTCAAAGGGTGGCAATGCAGTTCGGGATGGATCAAGATGTTCCGGCTATTTCATCTTCCGCGATCACGAATTTGGCTCTCTTTGTTCCGGCAAGATCATTTTCAGCTGGTGTTTCTCTGAGGTATTCAAAGTGGTGGAAGGAATCAATTGTGACGAAGAGGACGATGGATGATGATTCTGAATCAACTGTTGCTGCTAACAAGAGAAGGAAACTTGGAGGGAAATGTGGAGTTAAAGCAGAAGATCCAATAATCATCAGTTGATGAATTGGAGATGAATCATTTTGACATTTTGTTGATGCCTATGAGAATGTCTTTCTGAGAAGTTGAGAGTATGCATTTCTGTTCAATTTGGACCTTTACTTTGGTAGTTTGGTTCAGCTGCTACCTATTTGTAGGATTCATGTACTTTCTCTCACATGATAAATCAAGAATTAAAAAAAGTGTAAATTTTTGAAGCCTGTGAATTCCAAACATTTCTAACAGCTTCATTGTAAAGGTTGATTTGGAAACCTTTTTGGTAGATTATGAAACCACCAAATAAATTGGTGCAGAAAATTGAACATTACAGAAATGCCTTGGATAACTGATTCATGTCTGTATCATGAAATTTCTGATCTAACAAAACAGGATTCATGTCTGTGTCATGAAATGAGAATGCATAGGAGCAAACAGCAGACACTGAATCAAATATCGAGAGAAGCAAATATTCAGAAGCAGATGAATTAAGTTTAGCGAATCAGTTTACAAACCAAAAACACACGAAGAAGTCGATTTGAGCATCCTCTAGCACAACATGATGTAAAAACAATCACCAAAGCAGCAAATCACATTCTAAAACAGCAGACTTTACAGAACATCAGAGTGAACTAAATAAACCGTCAGCAGAGAAACCATCTTTATGCAAACGCTCAGTATAATCAACGCTTCCTGCACTCATCCTGCACTCATTCTGCACTCATTCTGCGCTCATCCTGCACATTATATAGATATATTAGCACAAGACAACATTTTGCATCAACGTTTATCAAAAAAAATGTTGAGCTCCGAATAAGATACACACAAAAATCGATACAATTTGCACAGATCAATAAACAATTTGCGCTCAAAATGCTCAGTTTAGTCAATAATCCAGCACCTATAAGTTATGCACGCACATTATATCAATGTACTAGTTAGCCCTGATCGAAACATGAACAGTTTAACAAACTACAAAAGTTAACAATCACCAGCACCAACATGATGTCAACAACAAACTACAAAAGTTGTACCTTTTCTGACAGTAATACTAAACACGAATTAACACGTCTATGAATGCAGGCTTAACAACAACAAAAGCAAGAACAAACTAGTTTTAAGTCATAAAACAAGCTACCTGTGGCTCATCTTCTTGGATTTCGACGGTTTAAACCTCTCGCTGCCTCCTGATTTCTTGAAAATCGGAAGCTGGGATAGGGGGATCACGTAGCCGCTTGTGAGGGAATCCAGGAGGAGGAGCACCGATATCAAGATCCTCCAGGTTTCTTGGAATTTCAGGCCGCCTTGATGACTCAGCCGCACCTCTGGTCCACCATATCGCGTACCTAGTTGTAATACCTGCCTCGTACATCCCTGGCGGAATATACAGCGTCTCACCTCCAACGCCCCGTGAATAGCTGTCCCAAGCTACAATCCGGGAAGAATCAGCCCTCGAAACGGAACCAGGAACGTCCTGATCATACCCAAACTGCCTCGCGACACGATGAGGAAGGTACACCTTAATGCATCCAGAATCAATCCCAACCAGCTCGCTGTACCTCAAACACCGGATGAGCATTTCCGCACGCTGATCAAGACCAGAATGGGGGAAAACAATGTCTGCGCGCTCCTTGAAATAAACGCGGGTGCTGCATACGCTGCAATAAGGCCGCCACAGAAAATGTCCACCCGCCCCATCTATCACAGACTGAATATCTCTAGGGCATGTGTACCTTAAACTCTCCCATCTGACCAACCATGGCTGTTCTGAATCCAGTTCATCAACTACCGGGTTTGGCCTTAGAGCCGAAAACCTCTCCCATATCCATACCTGTAAAAGCTGGAGAGGAGCTGAAACAGATATCGCCAAATCACCAGGTTTAGACATGGCTTCTTTGATCTCGCTCAAACTCACGTAAATACTGGATAAAACAGCGGGTGCAAGTGCAATCCTAGTACCACTAGCCAGAATCACAGCGAGAGCTAAAACACGACTACTAACCGTATCCCCTTGAGATTTCGTGGGGAAAACAAACCTGTCGTACGTATATTAATAATATTATGTGAAAATCAAACAACGAGATATTAAATGAGCAATTAACCCATGCAAGAATAGGACACAAACCTCGATAGCCACATGACAAGAAATGCCTCGTGCTCCATGTGGCTCCCGCTGTTCATGAACCTCTCCATCCATCGAGTCTGAAGCACCTTGTGAGACTTCTCGTTCAGCATCCTTCGCTCCGATTCCAATTCCGTCTGCACTCGCTTCAGCTCGGGGCTTTCAACGGAGCTGAAAACCGGGCCGCCGATGACCGAGTAGCTCCCTATCACCGCCATGTCCTCTAGCGTCAGTGTCGCCTCGCCCCACGGAAACACGAAAGTGTTGGTTTCCGGGCACCATTTCTCGGCAAACCCGAAAATCAAATCCTCGTTTTTATGAATAGGGTGGCACGAGTTGAGAATGGCCTCGCAGATTCCGGCCTTTTTCCACTCTGAACGGTGCAACGAGTACATGCGCTCGGTCCAGGCCATCCAGTTTTTCGGCGGCGGCCTCCAGCCGGGAAAGGTCACCCGTGTAGAAAAAAACCCCGCACCTGAGGAAATGAGCTCCGGCGGAGGAGACTGGACGGAAACATCCACCGGAGAAAGAAAATAGGCGTATCGGTGAATTGTGAGCCCAGGAACAGTAGAGATTATTTCCGCCTCCTTCTCTAAGAGGACGATGGGCTGATCTGTAGAGAGGTTTGCCGCCGCCGCCATGGTTGATTTCCGCCGCCGATGATTGTTTCTGTGGATCGGGGGAGAAAACGGGATGAGTTTGTAACGTACGAACGAGCGAGTATAGTATATCGGTTGTAACGCCCGGCTTTTTCCCGCTTGTTTTAACACTACACTTCAAATATCGGACTGATTAATGATACACAGTGAAATAAATTCAGTAGATATCATTTTTATAATCGAAATGTATATCTGTAATTTGTAAATGAATTCTTGAACACGAATGATGGTTTTTTTTACGTCACTGTACGCGTAAAAAAGATAAATTCATTTATTTTGAAAATTGAAACATTATTTTGACATGATTAATATCGCCAGTTAATTGATAAACCAGGGTCCCCTAAACAACTGTTTTCTTTAATCTATGGGCCACTGTAGTTTTTAATTTAAACACCTTGGTCTTTAATTTACACAGTGTACTTTTAAATTAAATATTATATTTTTAAAATTAAAATATTGTATTTTTAATACAATATTTCTTGTATTTTTGCATTCAAACACGTCTTTATTACATGTAAATTTTATGATGTAAAATATTTAAATAAATAATAAAATATTTAAGTTAAAATGTACTATGATTACTCCATAATATTAGGATAAACTAAAGGCTTAAAATTATGATAACCTTTTTAAATGAATCTCAACATACTACCCATATTCCATTGGATGTGTCACACTAGACTTACGTGCTTCGATTTAGGTGTATGAAATGAGTGGATGAAATTGTATTTGTAAAGAAAAAGGTATAACGAGTGGATGAAAAATGAAAGAATTTTACTAAAAAAAGAAAAGTGTGTCAAATTCACAAAAACAACCAAAAAGGAAAAGTGTGTCACATCCAGTGAAACAGAGGAGTATAAATAATTATAATCATACCTTAAAATATTAAAAATGATATTTTTTTTATAATTAGTCTAAGAGAAAGTCTCAGGAAAGACGACTTTTCCTTAAACTTATTAACAGTTCACTGTACTTTTTACCTTAAATGTTATAATCTTTTTAAATAAAATTTAAATGTCGTATTCTAATAGTTAAAACAAGTAATAATGTGTATTTGAATGTGAAAATATAAAAACATATAATGTAACAAAATTATGTTTACATATCTAAATTTAATTTGTAATTTTAAAAATGTTTAAACAAATAAATTGTATAACGTAAAAAATATGATTATGGATAGCTGCCTGTCACTTACCCACCGGCCACCCTTAGTCTAATACTCCCTCCGGTTTTCTAACATTGGTTCCCTTTGACTGCAAACATTTTCAAGTCATGTTTGACCATCGATAACTTTAATTGCATATAATGACGCACGTCATGTGTGATGTCTTTGGATTCTTCGTAACATGTAGTTTCTAAAAAGTAAAATTTTATAGTTCGTTATTGTATGAAATGAAAGTTATTGGTGGTCAAACATGGTTTGAAAAATTTTCAGAAAAAAATGAGTCATTGTTAAAAAACCATAGGGAGTAGAAGGGATTCTCTTCATTTTATCGCAAAATTTTAAAAAGGATTTTTTCATAAAATAGATCAATAAAAGGGGCCTCTTTATAAACATAAAACTAACCTTAAGTTACCTTGCCCAATTGAATAAGCTAATTAACCAGCCTAGTTTGCTTTTTTAAATATACACATATTGTGATAGTATGATTACTTATCAATACAGTCAAAGTAGATTACGTTAGGTAAAGTAGATTACGTTTATTTAATATGCATTAATTGTTCATTTGACCTTTTAAAATGCACCTAATTTGTTTTCAATTTGGTCATTCAATTTTATTTGAATTAAAATTGAAATCGAACAACCGAATTTTAATAAACTAGATTTGATAAGGTTTGGATTTAGAATGGTCTAGTCCATTGAATTGGACTGAATAAATTAAAACACTTAAAAATAAAATGAAATTGATGCCAAATATATGATTAACTAAATATAAGTTTAGTATTATGAATTTAGGGCCAATCTAATATAATTTGAGGTCCGTGCAGAAAAAAGAGAGTTCTTATATATTTTTTTAAAATTTTGATATTAAATACAAAAAATATTTATTATGAATTGTAATCCAACCAAGTGCAATACGCTAAATATATTAATTTGTTTGAATCAACTTCTAATTTATATAGAGATGATCTCATGTGAGATAAACTAAACTTTAGACATGAGCTTTTCTGCAATTCTAACTTTATTCTAATTCTATGGATCCATCTCTAATAATTTCACAGGGTCCTATGTCTAATATTTTCCCAGAGACATTTTTGTCCAATATTTTTACATCATTTCCCGACAGATGCAATCTGCACAAAAAAATGTATTTTTTTAATATTTAACAAATGCAAAAAATTAATATGATCATCGAACTGAAAATTATAAACATCAACTATAACTAGAAAAACATCAACGGAAAATTATAAAACATGAACTAAAAATTGCAGAAAAAATAAAAAGCAAATAAAAAGCAACATAAAATTGAAAAATCATCGACTATGACTAACAAAATATCAACTGAAAATCATAAATTAAAATTTATAAAATCATCAACAAAGCTTAAATCATCATTTTTTTATAAAAAAACTACAAACATCAACCTATGTCACCAAAAAACTAAAAACATCAACCTATGTCACCAAAAAAACTAAAAACATCAATTCCTATCACCTAAACTTCAACTGAAAAATGAAAAATGTCATATGAAAAAAAATCGTACAAAACATTAACCGATATCACCAAAAAAACCTACAAAATCATCCATGTCATTTAAAACTCACATAGAAAATAAAAAACAACAACATGAGAGGGGAAAAAGTTTAAAATATCAATCCATATAAAAAAAACTCCCTATGTTCTAGACTAACCTGCACTTTTACTATTTGACAGTCAACACTGGCAAACGTTGACCACGTATTTGAATATATATAAACAATAATACTATCATATGCAATATTGTTGGATTCTTCGTAATAAGTAGTTTCTAAATATTGACTTTTTATTTACTATTATTATACGTAGTTAAACATATTAATGGTCAGACATGTTTCTTGAAGAATGTGAAAAAGATTCAATGCAACTTAGTTTCGGACGGAGGGAGTACAAAACATCGACTCATATCAACTAAAAGTCACCCGAAAAATGAAAAATATCAACATGAGATTTTTAAAAACATCAACAAAAAAACTACTACATCTTAAGAGTATAAATTCTTCACTCTAAAAATAATAAAACATCAAAAAAAAATTATCTAAAAAAACTACAAATAATAACCTACATCACCCAAAAACAACAAAATCAACTCCTATAAACTAATACTCACTTAGAAAATGAAAATCATCAACATGAAAAAAAACAACATCAACTCTATCACTTAAAACTCAGTCGAAATGAAAAACATCAACATGAGAAAATTACAATTTAATAAAACTACAAATATCAATCCATATCACCCATATATCAATCCTTCGTTGTCCGTTGTTGTCGCCGTCCACCGCCATCTCCGTCTCCGCCGTGCGGGTGTGTTTGCACGTGTGAGTCGTCTTCTTCATTTTCATTGGCGCACGTGGATCTCACGCTCTTGACGGAAGAGGCCACAATGTCGTTGCCTCGCCTCGCCGTTTGAAAACCCTAGCTCCTCTTCCACAACGGTGTCATTACCGTAGTCGTCAGCAGCAAGTTTACCGTACGATCGACTGTTCAAGCACGACCAATCTCATCATAACCACCACCATAGTACGATTGCAGTTTGATCAACAACTCACCCATGGTTGCAGACCATCGTTTTTGCGGCAAAAGAACAAGAACGCCGGCGGAAGAAGAATCGTCGGCGATTGCCCTAGTTCCGACGGTTACGATTAAATGGATCGGAGAGGAGAGGAAATGAAAAAAATAAAAATTCTATTATATATATATATATAACATTTTGATAATTGCACAGTAGGTTCCTAAATGTTTTTGCATATTTTTTTAAAAAAACCCATTCCAAATAAAATTTACAATAATTGCACAATAAATCTAAGACTAAATTTAGCCTGACTAAAACAAGAATTTGTGATATATATTAACACATATATATACATATATATAAGTATATTTACATTTTTTCTCTAAATAATGGATAAATACTTTATTGTTTATCATGTGGATTTTGATTTCATTACTATTCATTTTTTTAATGTTTCATTTTAGAAAAGAATTCTATCTACAAATTTTTTGTGAGAAAGAAATGATGCTATGACAATTTAAATATATACTTCTTGAACGATTAGCAAGTGATGATCTCTATAATTAAAAGGAATATAATAATAGTTAACTCACAGTTTTCTATAATAAAAAGGAATATAATAATAGTAAACTCACAGTTTTTTTTTAAAAAATATAAAAGAAAAGGAAAAAAATGTAAAAAGATATTCTATTATTTTATGAAGACTTAAATGGGCCAAAAAGTAATTTAGTAATTTTAATCTAGTGGACTAAAAGTAGTTCAAATTTAAATGACTTTTTTAATATATAACTGAAGTGAATTACTATATAAGTAATTCACTTTCGTCCACTCGTTTGATTCACAATAAATCTAAACATTTAAAACTATGGTGCCAAATGATCAATAGAAATGGAGAGAGTTGAAAAACTTCTACTCTTTTATAATTTCATCTCATCTTTTTCTATTTCAACATATTTATACATTTTTAAAATTAAGCATGTTGAGCAGGTTTACCCGACCTGTTTTTTACCCGATCATTTTTTTCAATCATAAAAAGAGTGAAAATGAGTCATACCATATTTTTTATTTATCCATATTATCCGATCTATATTTGATCCGTCCGCCCACTTTCCATCCTAGATAAAACTAATAAAGTGATATTGAATTAGCTATTTTAAAGTTGAGAAAAGTGCATTTTTAAGCCTATGTTCTGGTTGAAAGTGCCAATATAACCTTGTAAAATCTGAAAGTACAAATCTAACCCTATGTTTTGGTCAAAAGTGTCAATCTAACCCTGAAAACCAAATTGTGGCCGGAATTCTTTAAAATGACCATCATACCCTTTGGAAAAAGGAAAAAATTGAAAAATATTAAAAGATGATATTATCCTTCCCAAAAAGTGCTCAAACCCTTCCGTCGGTCAACGTCACCGGTCAATGCCGTCGGATCGCCGCCAGTTGATGGTGACTGGGTTATATTAGTACTTTTATTAAAAAGACAAGGTTAGATCATCACCTTAGTAAAAAAATATATGGTTAAATCAGCACTTATGTAAAAAATGATAGTGTCAGATCAACACTATCATAAAAAAATCTTATTGAGGAGAGCCAACTCCTTATAAATATGTCTTATTTACAACTTCATAATCTAATGTATCATAATTATACTTATAATTTGTATGCATTTATTACAAAAGTAAGAAACTTTGGAAAATACTTTCCAAAAGAAATTCAGGAATTTCGATATATAATTTTCTTAAGAAATTCGACAACTTTGTAATTAGAAATCGACACATATTGCTACTCAGATACTGATAGGGACACAATCAACTTTTCATTATAGAGATTGAATTTGCATACTCCATTTGTCCTAGATAAATTGACATATTTTGACTTAAAGAAGTCAAACTAAGTCAAATTCAATCATGAAATTCTATTTTATATATACAAAACTATAACATGTCAAATGTCGTTGGATTTATCATCACATATATTTTTAAATTATTGTTTTTCAGTTTTTTTACACACATGAATAAAGATATTAAAATAGTTGGAGTTTGTTTTAATTGATTTCCAAAAGTCAAAATGTGTCAATTTTTCTGGGATAGAGGTAGTATTGAAAATTAATTAGAAATCAACATAAAAATTATAAATATATTTATCATACATTAGATTATGAATTTGTACTTTACCAATGCTTAATGAAACCTACATTATTTTTTTTAGAAAAAAAGATTATGAAGTTGTAATAAAGGCACATTTATAAGGAGTGTGTTCTCCTCAAAAAGATTTTTTTTTATGATTGTGTTGATCTGACCCTATCTTTTTAGAGAAGTGCTAATTTATCCCTATATTTGTAACTAAAGTGCTAATCTAACCCTGTCTAATTAATAAAAGTACTAACCTAACCCGACCACCATCAACCGGCGGTGATCCGGCATTGATCGATGTTGACCACCATTGATCGGAGTTGACCATCATTGACCATGTTCACCGGCGGCAAAGCCTAGGGGTATTTTTGTCTTTTTAGGTTAGGCCAACGCCTGAATTCCTTTAGTCAATGCCAGAATATTGCAATTTGGGTATATCTGTACCATTTCTCCAAAACATAGGGTTAGATTCGCACTTTTAATTTTTACAGAGTTATATATGTACTTTCAAAATTTAATAGGGTTATTTTTGCACATTTTCCTAATTTTAATGTATTATATGTGAAGTGTTTGATTTTGGGGTTTTTGTATTACTCAGAAAATTAGGGACAAGATAATCAAGCTGCAAATTGTATTGTTCAAAGCGCTTGAGTGGATCTGAACGGTGATGGCGAGAGGGTTGGACTGATGAACTCGGTGAGTAGGCAACTTCGTCGGAGACAATCTAAACGAGATACATTGTCATGGTTTCATTGATTTTGCACGACGCTTGAAGTAGGGGAAACACATTGGAGGGAGTAGAATGATGTTGAGACACAGATAAATCAATGTTCCTGATGTCGCCGCCTCCTTTGGCGAGTACAATGTGACCCTCAGAAGATTTGCAGATTTGCAAACTCCTCCATCAAAACTTGTCCCTGCCACCGAATCTGAAACAAGTTGGGAAGTTGATGAATGCCACTGAAACCACAGCCTTCGCCCCCTTCACCACTTTTGCGTCTCCTCCAAGTTAATGTTGCCACCGACATGAGGCCATGAATAAGAGAGCGATACCGCCACCTAATCTCGTCGGGGGAGGGAGATCGAGAATATGAAGGTGGTGGAACGGTATGGGGAGATGGAGAAGATGAAGGTGGTTGAATGATCTAGGGGAGATAAGCTTGAATTAGGAAAACTTACGTTTTGGGATTGGATCACAAATTGGGAATGTATTTAGGGTTTTGGGAGGGAAAAACGAACAATTTACATTTAAATTTTAGAGAAATGTGAGTTTTAACCCTAAGTTTTGGGTGAAAGTACAAAAATGACCTTGTCAAATCTGAAAGTGAAAAATTAACCCTGCAATTCGTTGACCAAAATGTCAACTGCAAAAATGGCCGGAAATTGTTGAAATTGTTGTTTTACCCTTCTGTTAAAAAAATTAAAAATTCAAAAAACAATGAAAGAAAAGAATACCCTTGCTTTTAAACAAAACCCTTCGTTATTTTGTTTTCCATTTTCTCATCCCCTCTAAATCTCCCCTTGAAAACCCAAAAATCAAGCTCCGTCAGACGAACGACAGACCAGCGGTGTTGGATTCGTGCTGGATTTTTGGGCGGGGCTAGGGTTTAAGATGGGCTGGGTTTCTGGGCGGGGGTTAGGGTCAATGGAGGGAGAGAGATGACGATGGGTTTCTGGACGGGATGACGGGGCGACAGGATGACGGGGGATGGGCGACGGGCACGGTTGCGAATTTGCGGTAGGGTTGACCGGTTGGGCAATGAGCATGGTGGCGACGATGACGGATTAGCGGGGAGACAGGAACGATGACAGATTCACGGTAGGATTGAGCGGTGAAGCGGTGGGGTGAGGAGGAGGGGGCAGTTGTGGGTAAGGAGGATGAGCGACGACGATGGGTGAAGAGGGGGAGTTTGGTTAGGAACCTTCGAGACGTCGAAGTAATGGGGCCGGAAACATTGAATTAATTGTTGTCAAAATCGAAACTTGATGACGAGTGACTGTCCTTATTGTTCTCGTGGTGGGGCTTTGGGGATGGCGGGTGCCATGGAAAACTGGGCAACATTAAATGTCGCGGACCAGATGGGCTTCTCGGATACTCAGCCGCCACCGTTGCATTCATTTCTCGAGTGGGTCGCGGCGGAGGTGCCTTCATCGTGGTGGCGCATGCTCAAGTTTGACTTTCCCAGGTTCTGTGTGACCACCTTATGCTTTTTCAGACGAAGCTTTTTCAGTATTTTAAGCATTTTTGGGTGAGCTGAAATGAATGTTTCTTTGCATTGACATTGGAAATATGATCTTGTTGTTTATCTGTACGAATTGATATGTGATGTTTGAATTTTTTTGAATGTGAATGAGTATATATGAAGATTTTTTTGGATTTGGAAGAAATAAGGTTGAATGATGATAGGACTCCTTCTTGGAATGGGTTGTTACATATGTATAATAATGAAATGATGACTGTATGTTGCAATTCTTGATGACTGACAACGATGGAGTCTTTTTACAACAATTTTGGCTGTGAGGGCTGAAGCACTGCTCCGACGCTATGTGTTGATATTTTTGGATCTGAGCTGCTAGTTTTTGGATCTGAATTGAAATTTGAATTACCAAATGGTTGTGGCAGCAGTCAGCGGTGGTGGGCGGTGGTGGGTGGTCAGTAGGTGGTGCGGTGGTGGTCAATGAGCGGTGACAGATTTAGGGTTCATGAAATTGGAGAAGAAGAAGCTTTGGGGGTATAATGGTCATTAGAAATTTAGTTTTAAGTTTAGTGGTACTTCTGTCTTTTCACGAATGGTCAACGCCGGAATTACATCGGTCAATGTCTGAATAGTGTAAATTGGGTAAAACTGC
>JAULKM010099868.1:0-10708 GCA_032355605.1 Rubia tinctorum
TACTCAAAGATTCGTTCACCTTCCAATTTATTTTATTTCTATATAAAGTGGACATTCATTCACCTTCCAATTCAACCCCAAACTAGTTTACATTCCTTCTTCTACAGATGCATGTCTTCCTCGAATTCCCCAAACAATGATGATCTCCACTTCGGAGAATCATCAAACCTACCAACCTATGATATTCCCGGTTTTTTATCCAAAACCGATCCTGAGACTCTTAACTTTGTCTTGAATTTGCCTGAAATGGCAAGACAGTGGTACTCAGCCATTGAGGATGAGAGTGCTCAAACTTCTCCTACCCTACCGAAGAAAACCAGAAACCATATTAACAGAGACCGTGCCCGAGCACATGAAGTAATTAAGAGGCAATATTTTGTTCAACCACCTGAAAAAATGTACGACAATCAACATTTTCATACTAGGTTCTGTATGCGGTGAAATGTATTCCAACGTATTCTCAAAGATGTCACCAACCATGATCCCTATTTCGTACAAAGGCCTGATGCTTGTGGTTATGAAGGATTTTCGCCACTTTACAAGTGCACAGTGGCCATGCGCCATTTGTCATATGGTTGTGCATTCAATCAGCTGGATGAATGCTTACACATGGGTAAATCAACGGTAAAAGAAACGATGTCTCATTTTGTGAAAGCAATTATTTTCGTGTACCGACCGACATACTTCCAACCAAGAAATCAAGAGGATATTGCACGACTGATGCATAGCTGGAAGAAATCAATACTTCCAGGTATGCTAGGAAGTATTGATTGCATGCATTGGGAATGGAAAAACTGTCTCGTGGGTTGGAAAGGTTAATTTCAGGGTAGAAGTGGACGCGCCTCAATTATTTTGGAAGTAGTGGCCTCATACGATACATGGATCTGGCATGCATTTTTTGGTATGACGGGGTCAAACAATGATATCAACTTCCTAGACAAGTCACCCTTGTTTGATGACGTATGTGAAGGAAGGGCTCCACGTTTTCCTTATGAAGTCAATGTTCGCAGCTACGATCAAATATACTATCTTACAGATGGAATCTATCCGAAGGGGGTGACCTTCATGCCCGTATATACTGCTCTGAATGACCCCAAGAAACAACTTTTCACAAGCGTCAAGAGAGCTACAGGAAAGACGTCGAACGTGCTTTCGGTATTTTACAAACCCGATTCTCCGTGATCCGCAACCCAGCCCGATACTGGAATATAGAAACGTTGGAGGATATTATGATATCTTATATCATACTGCACAACATGATAATCGAAAATGAAAGAGATACATATGGTTTGCAAGTTCAACCAGGTGATTATGACCAAATCGACAACTCTCCTTGGCATTATAATGCAGAGCGACATGCTAATCTACCGACTTTTAGGCAAAATTGGAGGGAAGTGCGCAATAGAGGTAAACATGACCAATTGAGAAACGACCTTACGGAACAGCTTTACCAACATTTGGGTGGCCAAAATTAGGATGTCGATATGGTTTCGTCATCCATATTTTCTGGTTTTTCATTTTTAACTTGTATTATGTTTGTAATAATTGGTCAGACTAGATCAATATCTCGGTTTTCTATTTGTAATAATTGGTTAGACTAGATCAATATTTCAATTTTCAAATTGTAATAATTGGTCGGACTTGATCAATTTTTATTATTCAAGTATTTTATGTAATTTTTCTAGTTGTTATAATTGGTTTTTGCTAATGTAATATTTTTTAATAATTTTTTAAAAAATATTTCTCATATTATTTATTTTAAATTTATTTTTGAAAAAATAATATTCTTGACAAAAATGAAAATTAATTATTATTTTTGCAACGAAGGACGAAATATAAAAGAACCAAATTTTAATTATTTAAAAAATTTGGAAAAATGAAATTTTATTTTAAATAATATAATGTATTATTAAATTTTACATTCAATTTATTTTAGGTGGACAAATTTATTTAGATTAAAAGTTAATGATAAAATTAATGAGTATGATAAAAAAATCAAGTGGGGTCCATGAATAGTAGAGAGTGATTTCTTACCACTGTGGAAGAAAAAATGATCTCTTAAGTGGTCTCTTAAGGTGAGATGGAAGAGAGAGATTAAGAGAAATAATACATTTAATTTGTAAGAGATCACTAGTTGTATCTACCATTAAACATGGTCTTAGGCTGATCGTATTCCACTTATTTAAAATTGTGGTGGCCTTTATAGGGAAAATGTCTGCATTGTAAAAGTTTTTTTTAAAAATGATGGCACTCTAAAATGTGGCTTTTAGGACATCTTTTTCATTCAACAAGGCTTGTTTCTTTTGCTTTTCTTTTGGGCTGCTGTTAAATCACAACCAAGAATGCTAAACAGCCCAGCCATTTGATGATGGTTGATAGACACGGGACGAGTTTAAAGCTTATTACTTTCTCGGTAAGCGGTAAAAAAGAGCAACCACAACTAGTAGTGATAATTATTGCACGAGAGTGGAATTGCTTTCTCTTTTCAAGCTTGTCAACACAAAATTATGCTATTGGGCACAAAAGGTTTTATTATAACACATGAGTCTTTCTTGACAAATCCTTTAAAAATCAGTAGTAATCCCTCGCTCTCTTGCGTTTGATGCTCCGCTGCTCCCAAAATATTTGTACCAAACAATGGGCACGAATTTTTTTAAAAAATAAATTGGGTGGAGGAAATTGTATTGGGAGAGTAAAAATTAAATTTTGTGGATGAAAATAATCTAGGATTTACTGAAAGAGGAATGTGTCAATATAAAAAAAGACCATCCAAAAAAAAGAAAGAGTGTCAATATAAAAAAATCGGAGGGAGTATGGAAGTTTTAAGTTACTCCCTCCGTTCGAAACTAACCTTCACAGAATCTTTTCCACGATCTTCAAGAAATATCTTTGATCGTTAATATGTTTAATTAAGTACAATAACGACAAATAAAAAGTTGATACTTAGAAATTACTTACTACGAATCCAACAACATCGGATACGATGATATTATAGTTTATATATCTATTCAAATATATGGTCAAAGTATGATGGTGTTGACTGTCAAATAGTAAGTGCGCAGTTTAGCGTGGGACACAGGGAGTATGTTTTTTAGGCAAATTAAATTTTGTAAAAATAATTAACTGTAGAGAGTAAAAAGATTAATAGGTGAATGATAATTATTCATATTCTCGTAAATGAAGTCTCAAAGTCTTACAATAATAGACTAAGATAGAAAGTATGAAATTTAAGATAATAGATGAAGTTTTATTTTTCATTTAACGTGAAGAGCCGTATTTGTAGTTATAATTTTGGTATAGAAGCATCAAGCATGTATCTCTTATTTCCCAGGAATTTAGAAAAGAAATCTTCTAATTTTAATTGTGTCAACTATGGATTGTCGAGGATAATTTTGGTATTTTCTTACGTGGTAGGTTGTTTTAATCTTCCTCATTTTCTGCTCATGTGACCCTACCATGGTTGTACGAAACGACACCGTTTTGCACAATCCCTTTTCACTTTCACATCCTCTCCCTGCTTTTGTGTTGTTTTCTCTCTACCTTGTCCTTGTAAGGTATCCTCAAAATTCAAATTGAATCCTTGAAATTCATCTAAACTCAACATGTTCAGATTTCCTTATTTGTGATTGTCCACTACCAAAATTCCCTCAAATTTGAATTGGATCCGAAGTTGCAAATTCTGAAGTCACAAATCATGCTCCAAGTTCAATTGAATTGAAGATTTGATGGTGTAGTGTGGCGGTGTGGTGTCGATGGTGAGAGTGGCACATTTATGATGGTGTCATAGTCTGTACGGTGGTGATATGACGATATTGGAGGCAGAGCCAGCTAAGAGTTGGCCTAGTCAGCTCTCCAGCACAAGGCCACTCATTTTATTTTTGTTATTTTTATTTTGTAAAAAAAATTACCGTAAATTTTATTATAAATGTATGTAAGTGGTTTGTGGGATAGTAGTAAAGTATTTGTACATAGTAATTTACATGTGTAACTTTCACATCATATCCCTAGTATTATAAAAAATTTATTGTGATAGTTAATCCTTAAAATTATGGATAATGAATTAGTAATTATTTTTTCATTTTCAAACATGTAAATTAATTGTTAGTTAATAAAATCCCGGTAAACATTGTATCTGTACTAGTTTCTCCTAATTTAAGACCCCAATTTTTTTTACAGTTACTATGTAAAATATAATTCAGATATACTGTACTTATATTTCAAAATTATATATAGTTCAGATATACCGTATTGCAATTAAAAAATTATATATGAATTAATTATATATATTTCAATACGGAAAAATCAATTAAATATATTTCAAAATTATATCTGAATTATAATTCAGATATAAACTATTTTTTTATATCGTACATCAGTTTCAACCGATTCTTGAATATGGTTTATGGTTTGATTTTGGATATTGAAACTCAATCTGAAAAACCGACCCCAATACCAAATTGCAATTAAAAATAAACTATATATTAATAATATAATTTTAAAATTCTAAAATTGTTATTGTTGAAAATTTGTCTCGTAGTTGTTGGATTTTTATTTTAAACACTTGACTTTGATGTTGTGGAAATTAAATTACATATTTTTAATATAATTTTAAATTAGTTCATATATTTTTAGTAATTTTTGTAAAATTTCCCATGAATTCGGTTTATTCGGTTTGAAACCGAATTCAAACCAAAACCAAATTTCGAATTCGGTTCGGATAATTTGGTTTTTTGGGTTATTCGGATTGGTTTCGATTTTGAGTTTTTTAGGTGCAAAAATGAATAAGCTGAACCGAATAAAATGAAAAATCAATTAAACCGACCCGACTCCCACCCCTATCAACAGTTACTCAATGCTGCTAACTAAGCAAATTCCAACATGAATTTCCAAATTCTATCGATAAGCATCAAGCTTGATCGAGATAACCACTCCCTCTGGAGAACTACCATCATTTCGGTACTCGTAACTTTCGACCTTTAGTCTTTTATCCTCAATCCAAATTTTGAAGAATTTTAACTTGTTGTTGCAGATGGTGCTACAATAATTTCCATTCCAAATCCTGATTTTACAACCTAGGAAAATCGAGATCGCTTTGTTTTATTATGGCTTAAGTCTATCCTCTCTAAGAGGGATCTCGTCGTTGTTGCTCGGGCGAAGTCCTCCTACCTACATTGCCCTCGATCGCTCTTTTCGAGCTCAAACTTGTGCTAGTCGAATGGCCCTGAAGATCCAACTTTAACCTCTCTCTAAAGGCTCTCTATCCATGATGGAATACATTGAGAAAAAAAATACATTGTTGACTCCCTCGCCAAGAATCTCCACCCTATTTTGGATGAAGATCTCATCGCCTATATCTTAATTGGCATTGACTCCTCTTATGGATCTTTTGATGATTATTTCACGATGCACACCTATGATATGTTCGTTGATTTGGTTGGTCTTCTTCTCAGAGAGGAAGCACGCTTAGAGAATAGAGTTGCTCGCCAATTTACGAAAATAATGCACACCGCTGTTCCAACACCATTTCAAGGTCCTCTTGCCAATATTGTCTCTCATTCCCAGCACCAAACCATTTATTTCACCATTTCTGGCTCATCCTCGATGAATCCACATTCGTTTGATCAGCGACGCCACCGAACCCAATGCCAAATTTGTAGTCGACCTGGCCATGAAGCCGTTAATTGCTGGCAACGCTCTAATAAAATGACTTCCCATCGCAACAACTCAACCCAAGAATGAACAACTCTAGAAAACAGTCTCATCTTACAAACTTCAGCATCCCCTCCATAATGATGATACCATTTTGGTACTTCGACATCGGGGCCACAGATCATGTGTCTCCTGACATTGGAAAACTACAAATCTTTTACTCCTATTCCTGTGATGATAAGCTACAAGTCGGTAATGGTAATCAGTTGTCTATTTTTCATATTGGATCATGTTCTTTGCCTAATTTACGCTTGCCAAATATTTTTATTGTTCCTAACCTGGCCAAAAATCTCCTAAGTATGTCCCAGTTAACTAAGGAAAGTAACGTTTTTATCGAATTTTGGCTTGAACATTATTTTGTTAAGAATTTTCAAGGCAAACCACTCATTCAAGGCCACGTTGATCATGGCCTGTATCGATTGTCTTCCATCCCGAATAACAAGACCTCCACAATGCCACTCACTGGGGTACGTAAATCCCTCACCGACTGGCACAACCGGCTAGCTTATCTTCATGAGCCTCTATTGAGGTGCCTCATCTCCAACTTCAGCTTCCTATTTCCTCGAATAAATCTCTATGGATTAGTGAACCTTGTAAACTAAGAAAAAATCATCAATTTTTATTTGCCTATTCCGCTTGTTTCTTTAGCAGGCCATTTGATTTAGTGTATTCGGATGTTTGGGGACCCTCCCATGTGCTTTCGTTGAATAGGAACCGACATTTTGTTCTCTTTATTGATGATTACTCAAAATTTGTGTGGGTATATTTTTTGTCACATAAGTCGCATGTCTTTTCTACATTCCAATGATTGCTTACTATTGTTAAAACACAATTTGAATATGAGATTAAAAGCCTACAAATCGATTAGGGAAGATAATTTCACCAATTTTTCCACTTTCCTTCAATCGCGTGACATCCACCATCGGATTTCTTGCCCTTATACCCAGTGGCAGATTTAAAAAATAAATTCAGTAGGGGCACACTAATAATAGCTTATAGTATATTTAAAAATAAAATATATTAATGAAACTTAAATCTCGTATAAATAATAAAATATTACAATATTTCTTTATTTTTTTAATATTTTGATAAAGTTTAATAATTCTTTCTTCAATAGTTCAATAAGACATTTTTTCTTCTATTAATGCAACAAGACAATCATATCATCATGATGTCGGGAAAAAATGATGTCATCGAACAATGTAACCATATCATCATTGTGTAAAATTTACACATTATCTTCACTATAAAGGATTGTGTAAAATTTTGAATGATTTCAGCTATACTAAATTTCCATAGCTATAATACTTAAGTAGCCTTTCAATTATTACTACATCACGTGATGTCATAAATTTTAACGATAAGAATAGCCTCTTATACCTGGATAAAAACCTCAGACTCATCAATTATAATAAGTCAATCAAGACATTTATTTATGGTTGTCATGTTGAACTAATGATGAAGTTTGCAAAATATTTTTATATGGAAGGAAATGATGACCTTCGTCAAGACAAGTTGTATACTTATACAAGTTCCTATCATCAATATAGACATCGCAATATCCATTCCAGATTCTCGATGATGCATGTTAATTCAAAAAAAACATGGAAACAGTCTGTATGAATGTAATCTGATAGGCCGAGTCTGATATAAATTGTTATGCTGCCTCCATCCCAAGTTAAATTGCATAGAATCATTTTTACGGTTATAAAAAAATATGTTTGACCGTTAATATGTTTAAATACGCATAGTAACGGAAAATAAAATTTTTATTTTTAAAAGCTACTTATTAAAACGAATCCAACAATATCACATACGATAGTATAGTTGCTTATATATCAATACAAATATGAGGTCAAAATTTAATAGTAAATAGTGCAGTTTAACCTGGTACGGAGGGAGTGTGGTATTTTTAATATTTATTTTTTTGTTAAAATATTTCTCTTTCATTCATAATTATAGCTAGGGATACATGAAAGAGTGGAACGTGCAAGGTTATGGCCTTCCCAAACTACTGGTCTATCAACCTTAAGTATTGATAAACTAATATACACCATACCTAGCATCCAAATTTCCCGTACTATTTGCCTAACATATGGTGGGTTGTCTGGGTAGTTAGCGATATAACATAGTGCATTTTCACAATCCGTTTTTATTAGTACCCGTGTTTCCCCTCTTCCACTTTCTAGCTTCATAGCTTGGACTATAGCAGTTAGCTCAGCCTGGACTGGTGAGAAAGCACGAACCTCCATTTTTCCTGTCCATCCCCGTGAACACCATGTTGCAACTCCAACTCCCTTGTTACTGTCAAAAGCCACATCTGTGGTAATGGTAGTACAGTCTTGAAATAGGTGGTCCGCACAACTCCCTTTTCTTTGCCACATAAGAGTAATATCTCCAGCTCTCCTCCTTTCTGTGAATGGCTCTTCCCTAATATCAAATTGCATCTAAAAATTTGCATGTGGATCTGAAATGAATGCGCCCGGTGCATTAACCTGTTCCCTCGAATTTGCGGTTAGCGCATCAATCTCCACTATTGTTTGCCTAAAAGATGATTGTTGTTGGTTAATAGTGGCTTTGTTCCTAGCACACCATATAGCCCACATAACAAAGCACACAAGCTCCTTATCCTCTTTCACCGGTTCTATCTTGAACCATTGTTTTAGCCATGCAAATAATGAGATTGGAGATCTAGAATTGAAGTCTAACCTAAGTCTATAGATCTTTCATACTTTCCTTGCAAAATCACACTCGAATAACATATGCTCTACTGATTCTTCAATTATGAAGCACATTTGACACCTTAATGATATGTTCATTCCTCTTTTCCTAATATTGGTACTTATTGGCAACGCCCCTTGGATCATCCTCCAAATAAGTAGCTTAATATGTTCTGGAACGCTGTTATGCCAACAAAATTTCCACATGTTTGTTTCATCCATACTTACTTGTTGAGTAGTTGATGATGTCGACGGGTTGGACTCTGGACTTCCCCTTACGCTGTATGATAGGCTGACTTAACCGTATATTTCCCTAATACACCTCTTTCCCCGGCTAAATAGTCCTTATCTCCAAAGTCGTGGGATGGTATGTGTATTTTCACAATTTCTTTAATTACATGAGCAGGGAAGAGTACTTTGAGTAACGGTAATCACCAATTCTTGTTTGGATCAATTAGATAGGAAACCTTGAATCGAAGAGCTGGTAGGACCCATGTATCAAATCTGATTGGATTAGCCTATTGTGGATTCCAATTTTGTTGGATATTCACAACCTCACCCGTAACAATTTTCCACTTCAAGTGTGGTTTAATAAGCTCCAAGCCCCACAGAATACCTTTCCATCCCCACGAATCTCCCTGTTTATGCCTTGTCTATAAAAATTCTTTGTTCCTGCAATATTTAGCCAGGAAGAATTTTGAAAAGAAGGATTCCTTATTTGTTAACAAGGATCATGCCTGCTTTCCTAGCAGTGCTTGATTCATTTCTGTTGTCGAGTGCATCCCTAAACCACCTATCCACTTTGAGGCGCACAATTTCAACCATGATTTCCAATGGATACCTCTTCCTTCCGAATCTCCAGTCCAAATGAACCTCGCCATTTGTTTATCAATATCTTGTACAACATTTTTCGGTATCCTGAACGTCCCCATAGTATATTTCGAAGAACAGAGAACATGTTTTCATAACGTTATTCTCCCCAGTATTAACAGATCATTCTTTCTCCAGGTAGCCGTCTTCGCAGTAACATTTCTTTGTAAACTTTTAAATAGTCTGACCTTTGAACCCTTGAAGTTAATATCGTGACCTAAATACTTCCCTTGTAAAAAGTCAATTTGATCAGGTTCATTGTGAAGTCATTCGCATTGGGACTTATGAGAAATGATGACTTATCAAAATTCAGACGTTGTCCTGAATATGCTGCAAACATATTGAGTGTAAATGCCAGCTTCCTCATACCTCTTTCATTTACTTCGAAGAATAAGACACAATCATCCGCAAACATAAGGTTCGATACTCGCGGAACCCCTCTGCCGCATTTTATTCCCCTGCATACTTGTTGAAATGGTGGTGATGCTATCATGGATGACAGAGCTTCTTGACATAGAATGAAGAAAAATGGGGATAATGAACATTCTTGATGAATTCCTTGTATGGTTTGAATGGCTTGGGCACCTCCCTATTGAATTTGATTGAATAAGTGACCGTAGTGACACACTCTGTTATCCAGTTTATCCATTTAACAGGAAAGCCCATCCATCCCATAATATTTCGGAGGAAATCCCAGGAAACATGATCATAAGCTTTGCTCATATCAATATTTAAGGCCGCTATTGCAGTCTTTCCTTTCTTCTGCTTCCTTACCTTCTCAATAAGCTCATGCGCTATGAGGGAATTCTCAACTATGGACCTCCCTGCTACAAACGCCACTTGATTTCCGGAGATTAAGTACCCCATGATCTTTTTAAGTATATTTGCTAATATTTTCGCAATCGCTTTATATGTAACATTGCACAAACTAATTGGTCTGAGATCAGCAGGTATAGTTGGTACCTTTGTCTTTGGAATGAGTCTGATATTGGTGGAGTTCCATTCGCTTAGCATTCTTCCTGTTGTGAAGAATCCCTTAACTGCATTGGTAAGTGGGAGATCGCCATCGTACCTCTCAAAGATGTAATTTTAAGCCCTTATTGCTTACTAACTACAGCTAAGTAGATAGTGGCAAGTTGGGATCGTCCACAGAGACATGAGATATTCTCAAGTGTTTGCTCATAAAATGGTAAATACTACGCTAGAAATATAGATATTCATAGATATATATATATAAGCACATAAAACGGGGGTTTTGGGTTTGGGTTTGGGTTTTCTAAGTTAACAATTTAATGACAAGTTAACCTAACAAAGCATACAATAACTAGAACTAGATTAAGTATGAATTACGGAGTCTTGGGGGCAATTGACTTACACTTCCAAACCTTCTATCTATCATTGACATATAA
>JAULKM010099869.1:0-10706 GCA_032355605.1 Rubia tinctorum
ACAATATATCACATGATATATTTATTATATGTACATTAATTTATATTTATGGTCAAAGTTTAGCAAATTTGACTTTGCCAATTCTGCTGGGACGGAGGGAGTACTCCAGTTCATTGATAATGATAATAGGGTGTGAATTTTTTTAATAATTTTAAAATTTTAAAAATGGTGGGATCTGTTCGCTAAGCATTGGTTGGTTGGCCCCTGCCTGATGGCCTGTTTTTTCATACAGTATTCTCATTCCTTTTTGTTTTTCTTTTATAGTAGTAGTATTTTTCAATATGAACACTTTTGTACTCAAATTTTTAAGATTCATTTGATGAATTGTATATTATTTTAAGGCTTCAAAATGTTTCATAAGGTTAGTTTAATCAATCGAATTCTCCTTTCATCCCTTCATCACAATTTTCATTACTTATACGGCATGTTAAAATTTATAAATATAACTTTAAAAATAATAATATTTTTAAAAAATCATTACAAATTAACTCAAAAATATTTCATATTAATTTATATCTATATATTTATGAACTTCTATAACTAAAATGATACTCCCTCCCTCCCATCATTATTGACATATTTACTTTTTCAAAGTCAAATTTAAAAAACTTTGACTTTAAATATGAGCTAATATATATTTATAATAAATATATCATGAGAGATATTGTTAGATTTATTTTAACATATATTTTCTAATATTAATTTTTCATGTGAAATTTTCATGTGTAACTTTAGTTATTGACGGTCAAATATGATCACTGAATACTGTGAAAAAATAAATACGTTAATAATGGTGGTACAAGTGGAGTATGCCTCATATATCAATTGATTCATTTACAATTAACAGATTTCAATTGATACAACCCCTCCTCCGTTAAGTGGAGTTGCAGTGTGGATTTAGGATTTACAATAGGAAAATTATGAAGTTTGTTTGATAAGAGATTCATATCCATCAATTGTACATGACTGAATATCCAGTAGATGAAATGGTATTTCCTACCTATCACGTTTGAATAAAGTCATTTATTTTAGAATGATTCTTATTTAATTTTTCTTAATTTGCGCATTCATATAGCGGATCATTTATAAATGATTTCTTTAATCTATATGTAATTTTTTTAATCCATGTCACGGATCTTAGTAAATGGTGGAATGTATAATCGTGCAAATTAAACAAGACGATTGTTTGTGGTTTTAGATGTTTCTCATATTGCTGATTTTTCATAGTAACTTGACTAATGATTATAAATTAGTTATTATACATGTATTTTTTTCATTATTGAATATATATATATATGGACTGATAGTTCAATTTATTGAACTAATTTTCATAATTTTCAATTTATTCTTGTAATATGCGTCCGACCAAATTTGATTTGTTAGTCCTGAAATGAGAATATAAGTGACTATGCGAGTGGTTTTTTTAAAAAAAATACAAAATAAATTATTTTATATGCGTACTATAGGAAGTAAACAGCTAGTCTCAACAAAATTGTTTCATTTTTCGCGAAGGGAAAAAACCTTTTTCAGTTGTATAGATTTAGTATTTCATGAACAAACACATTTTTGATGTGCCCAGTCAGGAGTATTATGACCATGATTTTTAAAAAAATAATTAAAATATTTGAACAAGTAAAAGTAAACGGTTTTGACCCGTTGACCGTTTGTTTCATGTAATTTTAAAAAAAAACAGTTTCATGTAATTTTTTTAAAAAACACTTTCATGTGATAGCTTTAAGTTAGGATTAATGTCTTCTTTTAAAGGTTAGTTAGAAATAATGTCTAATCATCAATCAACCTACTAGTTAAAGGTGTTTGGTGAAGAATGAAGTGAGATAAAATTATAGAATTTTATCAAAATTAGATGGTTTGATTGATCAAACATTTAATTTTAATATATGGTCAATGATTTGAGTTAGCAAATTGGACCGAATGAGCTTATTTTGACAATACTGGTAAAAACAGCATTTGAAAACAACATTTTGATATGAGCTTATTTGATACTTTATCCGAATATTGTTACGCATAATCTTATAAGAGAAAGATTCAGGAAAGGTGAACTATTTTTAAAGTTATGACAATCCACTGTACTTTTTAATTTAAATATTGTAATTTTTTAAAATTAAAATATTACATTTTAAAGGTTAAAATAAGTAATAATGTGTATTTAATGTAAAAATATAAAATTATATAATGTAAAAAATTTATTTCTAAATTTCTAAATTTATTAGTATGTAAATTAACAAATATAGTATATAAAATAAAATAAAATAAGTGGACAAACCACGTATCAGGAAACTCACTCCTCTTATAAAATCTCATTTGTAATTTTATTCCCACTATACTTGTGCTTTGTGCATACATGTAAAATATGAATGCACTCATATCCTGATAAAATATGAACATGTTAATCAATAGTGAATTGATATATATATATATATATATATATATATATATATATTCATTGAATCATCTCATCAATAATGAGAATTACAATATAATAGAGATACAAATTAAAGCTTAACAAGAATGGAATTTCAATTAAAGTTTATATAAGAATATTATCATCTATAATTTAACATGCAAAAGAACTTAAAGTCCATCAAGAAATTGACTACCATTTATAACTCTTCTTACAAAGAAAGAATTTTATATTTACCACTATCTCTCGAGACAAATAACTTATCAAAATAACTAATACAAACTATACAATCACTCGGTTATAAAGTCATCTGGTAACTATTATCTGTATCATTGGATGTGACACGTTTTTTTTGGTTGTTTTTATGAATTTGACACTTTTTCTTTTTATGGCAAAATTCTTTCAATTTCATCAACTTATTTTACCTTTTTTTCTTTCTGAATTCAATTTCATTCACTTAATTCATTAACCCTAAATCCATCACATAAGGTTATGGTGACACATCCAACTAAACGAAAGTAGTATTAACTAATATTCTAACACTTTCATAATCGTCTTTGACTGTTTGAATCCACACTATGTTATGCATACACATATGGTTCAGAATAGTTTTACCCATTTCTTGAAAAGCATTTGGTTCAGAATGTTAAACACACATTACCTAGCTAGGTATAAACTATTAAGTCAAGATGTACAATTTGATTTTGGACGATTATTTTTTCAAAAAATTATTATCAATATATTTGATTACAGTAAGTCTTGTTTTATATGACTAACCATTAAATACAGTTATTTTTACAATTAGTATGATTGATAGGGTGATTTGATATTTAATTTTATTTATTGCAATGAGGTAGTACTTGTACTTATAAAAAAAAAAAAATTAAATAATAAATATTAATTCTTACAAATTTAATTAGATCACGCATAATAATATTTAGAAGGAACA
This sequence comes from Rubia tinctorum, assembly GCA_032355605.1. Lineage (NCBI taxonomy): Eukaryota > Viridiplantae > Streptophyta > Magnoliopsida > Gentianales > Rubiaceae > Rubia > Rubia tinctorum. The sequence goes on from JAULKM010099869.1 coordinate 3,372, forward strand.
ATTAATTGTAACCATTATTAATGCAGAGGCAGTAATCAACAATTCACAGATCGATTTTCAAGTTTTAGCATGAATGTAGGGACAAAACGAGGGATAGTCTTGCATTTCATAGATTATATTTAGTAGTTTACAATAGTATTTCTATGTTCCTATAACCTATTCAAATGGCGTCAGAGTAATTAAATTGGATGGTTTGAAACTAAGATGATTAATTATTTTATTACGGGCTGGAGTATTATTTTTAATATAGTATATCTATGTCCCTATAACCTATTCAAATGGCGGCAGACTAATTAAATAGGATGGTTTGAAACTGAGATGATTAATTATTTTATTACGGGTTGGAGTATTATCCCAATCATCACCATATAATACGAAATTGTTTACATTCTAGATGATTTCATCCGGGAATATTAAAATCAATTTGACTAACCTAAACACAAATTTGCTAAAAATAACGTACTAATATTATAATGTGTTACCGATTTAATTCTTTGAGTATATGAAAATGTATAATCTTTGAGTATATATATTTTAAAAGTGAGTGTCTCTTATTAGACCGCCTAATAGTTAAACCAGTTCAAATTATAATTATTTATGTTGATAATTTTTTTTAAATTATCAAAATCCCAATGCAATAAATGGATACCTCAAATGAATGAATCAATTATAGTTTTATGTCCCATAAAATTGAAGTATTATTTAAAAAAATGATCTCATCTAATACTTAATCAGTGTATACAAGACTTTGTGTATTGTGAAGTAAATAAACACATGTGATTTTTTTTAATGTGATCATAACCTTTTTAACAAAAAAATCAAAACAATAAATAAATAAACCCTCCCGTATTCGGAGCTGCCTTCCTCTCTCTGGGGAAAAAAACTCGAATCTTGAATTTTTCCCATCTTCCAATTATAGGGAGATTGGAGTACAACTGTTTATTTTAATCAATTTAATCATTATTAAATAAATGTGAGATTTGTCTCCGCATATTTTTTTGTTCTTTGATCCGATATATTAAATTGTTATGTTCGTGATGATAATTCAATCTAGTTGTTTGCGTCGATGTACTGTTTCGATCTATTTGTACAAATCGTGTGTTGTATTTTTACTCGTGTTTTTATCTTCGGGTATCCATTAATTTGGATATGTTCGATATGTGTTTTCAAAATGTTTATAGTTTGGACAATATAGATCGTGGTTGGGTTAAGTGTTGTTACACTTTACAAGAGTTTGGCACAGTGATATTGATGCGTGTTAATATCCATGAGAGCAATGTTACAAATTTTTTTGGATCTCCAATATATAACAGTACAAACTATCAATTTGGTTAACATGAAATTTAGATTACTTTACAATATGTTAGTTATTGCTAGTTAGGTTGAATGTAAATTCTACTCATTGTAAATATTGTTGGGTGTTTTTCCCACCATTTTCGAACGATTGAATTTAAAAAAAAATCAAAATAGGGATTGGGTTTTGAGTCGAGCAACAAAGAGGGCTGAGAAGATATTGTATAATGCGCAGCATGGGTTGATAATAAACAAACTAGAGGAGGGAAAGCGTCACTTTCGGCGATAATCGGAAAAAATGGGTGAGAGGTATTTGGAAGTCATGTAACGCATGATTGCCGGCGCAAGCCACTGTTGTTTATGCGGAGAAGAAAGTAACAGCACAGGCTTCTTTCAACTCCCAAGAGCTACTATTTCAGTTCTTGCCTGACAAGGCTCCCTTGTGCGCACCGAGGCAATACTAAAATCCATTGGTCATGGTGCTGGGCTACCGTGATTTACTTCTCATATGTTGATCTGATTGTGGACTGGTATGAGCCGCTGAGAACAAGCGGGTCAATCGCCAAGAGCCACCATTTCTCTTTTATAAGCATCTCCCGCTCTTCCTTTGACCTAAGCCTAACATCTTACCCAACTAATTTTCTTCCAAAACAACCAAACTTCTTTTGCTTGGATTCGAAGATGATAATAATAATCCAATAGAAATTGTTTGCTTTCTATAGTTTGGTGTGATGGTCTGTAAACAGGGGTTATTGAAGTCATCTTAACTGATCTAAACCCAAATCGTTTTAAAATAACATACTAATATTATAACATGTTATTGATTTTAATTATTTGATATATATAATTAATCATAACTTGTTAAAATATGTAACTTCTAAAGATATATTCAAAACCATAAATATCTTATCGTACTATATCTATATACTATATCACTGGAAAAAAAATCCAAAGAAACACATAATTTGAAATAATAAAATATTCGGATTTTTTTATACAATGATGAAGTACTTTTAATAGAAGTATGTGTACATATTATTTATTTATTTATATATGACAAAGTGTTATTTTAGACTGACTAACTGTTAAATTAGAACATTTTATAATTAGTGAGACTAATAAGATCATTTGATGTATACTTTTATTTATTACAATGAGATACATATAATTATGATACCTTTAAAAAAGAATCTCTAACATATAAATAATTACTTTTTAAAATAATTTAAATGAAATATTATAGAAACAATCAATTTTTACTGTATTCGGTTTCTAACTAAATCTTCATAACTCATACTTCCTCTATTTCATAGGATGTGAAACTTTCATTTTCTGGTTGTTTTTGTAAATTTAACATACTTTTATTCTATGACAATATTTCTTCAATTTCATCTGCTCCCCTTTATCCTAGTGTCAACAGTGCCCATTCTTTCACTCATTGCCCTCCCTCAGTCACCAACCACACAGCCACCAGTCACCACCACACAGCCACCAGTCCTGCCATTAAACGACTCACACAGCCACCAGTCACCACCACACAACCACCAGTCCTGCCATTAAACGACCGTATCGTACGTCCTTACCTACAATGCCAAGATTGATGGCTTCAAGGAGAAGAAGACCATGGAAGTCAACGACATCATCGGAGTCGACAAAGCCAACTCCCGCATCGCGAAGTCGATCGGCACCGGTGATTATGAGTTTGTGATCGCCTTCCAAGAGCACATCAAAATTTCAGATGAAAATGTGTGCGGAAGATTCCGGCGAGGGGATCTACTTCACCACAAAAGAAGGGTGAATGTGCGCGGAGGTGACTGAAAAGTTTCGACAGCGGGAAGGGATGATTGAAGAGAAGATTTGCAGATGTGTGTTATGTATTGCTATGATGAGTTTGTGAATTAAAGAAAAAAAATCGTGATGAAGAAAACAGGTGTGTGTAAATTAAGGAGTTGATGGAGTTTGTGAGAAGGAGACGGCGGGGTGTGTAACTGATGAAGAAAACAAACAAGGCAGGGGAATTAGGGATTTAGGAAATGAATTTGGTTTGGGAGGATGAGATGGGTTGGGTTGGGCCAAATGTAAATTATTTATGTTTTAGGGGTAATTATATCATACGATAGGTTGAATATTTGTGAAAATGGAAAGTGTGCGGAATTGTTTGGGACGGGGCAAAAAGGAAAGTGTGCAGAATCGGCTAGGACGGAAGGAGTACTCATTTTTTACTTTTCCCTTTTTAAATTCAATTTCATCCACTTATTTCATTCACTAAATCCAAACACTTAAGGTTATGGTGTCACGTGCAATGAAACGGTGGTAGTATAGTTTCCCTTAGACAACTAGACTTTAAAATTTAAATAAAATCCTTTGCTTTCAATTTAAATGTAAGACCGAGACACAAAATGTACTCCCTACATCTTATCCATTTCTGTACACTTTCCTTTTTAATCCATCCCAACCAAATCTGCACACTTTTCATTTTAAGAAATATTTAATGTAGCAAAAAATATATTTACCCTCGAATGTTTTAAATTTACATCACTAATTCCACAAACTCCTCCCCACTTTGGTTGGCTTTCCCACGATTGAACCATTATTCTCCTCCTCCGTTGTCAAAGAAACCCTTCCCTCATCTGCTTCTTTTCTGAAACTATTCTTCTTCCTCTGCTACTTCCAAGAAAACCCAGATTGTTCAACCCTTTTTCCTCATCTTTTTTCACAAAACTCCACTCAAAATCCGTTTTCTTCACATATCACAAACCAAATCTACTTTTCTCATTTCATCAATCATACACAAACAAACAGTGACTATAATAACAAGATAGATGATACCCTGACATGAGCAACGATGACCTCAATAAGGAGCCCAAGAAGTATAACAAGGACGCTGAGATTTTGCTATTTTCCGATTTCGTGTTCTCATCAACATAGTTTCTTTACCGATTTGGAGTTTTCATCATCTGGGTTTAATCGATTTGGGTTTCATCAACTGGGGTTTTCGATTTTCGATTTTCACCAAGGGTTTCTCTGATTTGGGGTTTTTAAATTAATAGTTGGTTTTGTTCCGTTTGAGTTTCATTCGAATTAACGGTTGGTTTTTGCTGGTAAGTGGTGGTGATAGAGGTTCTTGTTATTGATGACTGTGTGTGGTGGTGGAAAGGCTTGTTGGTTAGTGGTGGTGATGGAGTCAGTTGCTGGTGGTTGTGAGTGGTGGTGGAAGGGCAAGAAGGACATTTCAAGGAGTTGAAATTTGTTGTCCCTCTCTTTTTCTGCAGATATCGTTGGGACAGAGGGAGTACATAAAACTCAATCCTAACATTTTAATTAATAATATCGTACAACACGCGATGATACTCCACTAGTTTTTCAAAATATTTTTTTTGAAAATTTATTCCGAACTTCCGGAACCTATTGTTGACAGAAAATCAAGAAAACACTGCCCATGCTCTAAAAGATACAAACTTTAAGAATCAGACCTAAAATTTATGTAACTTCATGCAACAGTACCTCCGTGCAAGTCACATGACCCGCACTGTAGACAGTATTAAACAGGCATAAAACAAACAAAAAATCAAAACTGAAACACACCCAATTTAAACCTTAGTCCAAATAAAAGAAAGAACCACAAACTACTAACGCTACAAGAGCTTTGATCACACTAGAATCAGTTTCAAACGAGCAAAACATAAACAAACTCCAAACCAAGAACCCCAAAAGGCCAACTTTCACATGCAAGATCAAACTCATTATAAAAAAACACTCCTCGCGAACCCATGATCACAATTCACACACATTGACACAAAAGCTTGATCACCAAGCTCGCCCAACTCCACAATGCATCCATTATAATTACCTTAACAAAAATACAATATCCTCAAGAAAACAACCAAGTAACCAAACCGCATTAACCACCAAAAACCCAACAAATTAATTCCCTCTGTTCAATGGCACAAGCTTGACCATATAGGTGACGTGGACAAAAACAAAAATGACGTTATGTTAAATAATGTGCCACTTCTAATTATAATTTTAAAAAAGGGTTTGCCCACCCTCTAGGTGGCAGCCTGACATTGGGTTGAAAATCACGTGAAAAGTGGGGTTGGGCCAAGAGGAAACATGAAATTCCAAAATTGCCCTCTTCAAAATTGCTTCTCTGTTTCATCCTTCTCCGATTCTGCCACGACTCCTTTGTTTCCACAATCGTTTGGAGGCCATCGTTTCCGACCGCCACCAAAATAATCGGCTTCCACCTCTCGAGCGACTTCGATGCGATGCCCAACGCCTTCATCGGCCCCTCGCCGAAGAAGATAGTGTCAGGCTTGCTATCTCAGGCTCGACGGAGGAGATACTTATCATCGGCCCCTAACTCATATTCTTCACACCTGATTCCTTCACTTTGCCCCTAATTCATATTCTTTACTCTTAATTCCTCCACCCGTAACTCCTTCTTCATCTTCTCATGGCCTTTCTGATTCATTTCATCTTCACCTATTCATTTTCTTCTTCCCTCCCAATTCAGAGTTTTGTGGCGTGGTGGTTTTGCGCGGATATGATGGTGTAAGTTGTAGGGTGGCAGGGGTGGTGGTGGGTTGGTTTTTGAGCGGTAGTGGAGGCAGAAGTTGCAGGGAGTGGTTTTGTGCGGTGGTGGTGGCGAACTATAAAATGATGGCTAAGATGGTTTTGGGTGGGTGATAGACGACAATTGCACTGGTGCGGGGGGTGGTTTTGAATGGGTGGCGAGCGAAGGAGTAAAGGAAAATTATAGGCGATGGCACAATGGTTATGGGTGGAGGAGATGAAGTCACTCGCGGCGGAGATGAAAGGATAGGTAGTGGCAATGATGTAGGAGTGGGGGTGGATTGGTGGGTGGAGTAATCGTGACAGACGGTGTTGGAGAGGTTGGTGTAGGCGGTGGTCAAGGGTATTGTTGTTATTTGTTATGTTCAATTTTCTCACCCCTCTTTCTCTTACTGCAAATTCAGGCGTGACACGCTACGATAAATTTAACGGTATCTCATACGATATACTATTGGTCACATTTACCTATTTACATATATAATTAAAGTCCAGTAATTTAAACTGAATTTTTTTATGCATGTTAAACTAGGACAAATTCATAACTTGCATACAAAATTCTAAGTATACAATTGATTGTAGGGAATTGTATTTTTATAATTTTGGGAAAGCAGAGTAAAATGAATTCGCGTCATGAGAAAAATATCTGGGCTTCTAATAATTGGGGCTTTGGGTCGGGTCATGGACAAACTTATGATGAGCTTTAGTTAACTAGGCGTGGGCCGAGTCATGGACTAACTTTTGATGGGCTTTAAGTAATTGGATCGTGGGCCGCCGGGTCATAGTCTATCTTATGATGGGTTTCAAATAGTTGAGCGTTGGTCGGATCATGGACCATCTTGTATGGGCTTCGAATAATTGGTCTCGGCCCGGGTTATGGACTGACTTCTGATGGGCTTCGAACAATTGGGCTTGGGCTGGATTATGGACTAACTTATAGTGGGCTTCAAATAATTGGTCGTGGGCTGGATTATTGATTAACTTATGGTGGGCTTCAAATAATTGGTCGTGGGCCGAGTCAAGAACTGACTTATTGTTGGCTTCAAAAAATTGGTCGTGGGCCGAGTCACGAACTAACTTATGGTGGGCTTCAAATAATTGGGGCGGGGCGCCAAATTCATATCTGGCAGACTGGTAGCGTAAGTTTAATGTTGGGTCTCTTCTGTCGATCCCGGCAATTTCACGCGTTCAATTCCCAAAAATGTTTCCCGCTGAGTATACTCGCCGAGCAAATTAGGGTTCCCGATTAAGTTCAATTCGATAAATCAATCCCAAATTCCGGCAATCGGAGCTATCAAACATGTGGCACGAAGCGAGAAGGTCGGAGAAGAAAGTCCACGACATGATGGACGCTGCCCGGAAAAGAGCCCAACGACGTGCCGTCTATCTGGCCAAGAGGCGCGGCGATCCTCAACAGTCTATCCAAGCTGGTGGGTCCCGCTGTCGAATATACCGCGACGACGCCCTTTA